>JASDQU010241658.1:58108-75317 GCA_032191745.1 Picea mariana | reverse complement strand
CTGTTATCAGAGTTGTAGTCGTAACGAGGAGGGTTGTTACAGTACAACCAAATTCTCATAGCACCCAAGGATCAAGACAAGACTACCTTCACTTGTCCTTGGGGAACCTATGCTTATAGTGTCTTACCATTTGGGTTGTGCAATGCTTCTGCCACATTTCAACAAGCAGTACTAGGAATATTTTTTGATCTTATTCATGATTGCGTGGAGGTGTATATGGATGACTTTACATTATATGGAAATACTTACCAGGAAGCCCTAGATAATTTGGAAAAAGTCCTTATCAGATGTCAATAAATGAACCTATCCTTGAGTCATGTGTTGTTGACTGAAGGAGTGGTCTTAGGAAATCACGTTTCATCTAAAGGGATTAAAGTCGATCCTGCTAATATTGAGGTAATCTTCAAACTTCCATCCCCCAAGACTCAAAAAGATGTGAGAATATTTCTTGGACATGCCGGATATTACCGACTATTTATTGAAAATTTTATGAAGATTGTTGCACCCATGTTTAGATTGTTAATAAAAGTTGTTGATTTTCTTTGGACTGAGTAGTGTCAAACTGCCTTTGAAACTCTGAAAGCTAAGTTATCTGTGGCACTGATTCTTATGGGGCCCAATTGTGCATTTTGATTTCACATATCCAACGATGCCTCTGATATTGCAATAGGAGGATTATTAGGATAGAAAGAAGACCATCAGTCCTATGCATATATTTTGTGAGCAAGAACTTGTCCCCTGTCGAGTTAAACTATACAGTTACCAAAAAGGAATTATTGGAAATGGTCCATGCTATCAATAAGTTTCGCCACTACATCACAAGTTATAAAGTATTTGTACACACAGATCACTATGCCATTAGATTTCTTATGAATAAAACCATTACCAATGGTCGAGTGACTAGGTGGCTCCTGTTATTGTAAGAGTTCAATATCACCGTCCTTGACCGAACTAGAAAGGAGAATTTGGTAGTTGATTTTATTTCACACATAAAACATGAGGATGATGATATTCCCGTTGATGATAGTTTCCCAAATGAACACCTTTTTTCCCTCTCTGTAAATACCCCATGGTTTGCAGATATGGCAAATTATTTGGCTACTAGGAAGTTACCATCTCATCTTTCACCTCATGAAAAGCATAGAATTATCACACAAAGTGCTAACTACTCTTGGGTTTGCCATGAACTTTTTCGTACTAGTCCAGACTTGATTATTCGTAGATGTCTCCGAGAAGATGAGATACCAGAAATCCTATGAAGTTGTCATGATGGACCATGTGGTGGCCATTTTTCCGAAAAACATACACAATATAAGGTGTTACATTCATGTTACTATTGGCCTAACATTTTTAAGGATGCTGCCAAATATGTGAGGAGTTGTGATAGTTGTCAAAGGATAGGAAGACCCACCTCAGCTAAATAAATTCCCTTGTGTGCCCAAGTTATGATATAACCTTTCGAGAAATGGTCCCTTGACTTTATAAGACCAATTTCACCCATATCTCGTAAGAAAAATTATATTTTGGTTTGTATAGATTATGTCACCAAGTGGGTAGAAGAAAAATCCCTATTCAGGGCTACCAAAAAATTTGTTGTCAAATTCATTTATGAAGACATATTTACCTTATTTGGTGTTCCTTATGAAATTGTTAAAGACCAAGGCACTCAATTCACTTCCAAGCTGATGAGAAAATTAATGGAAAAATATGGGATCAAGCATTGCAAGTCTTCTCCATATCACCTGCAAGCTAATGGTTAGGTAGAGTCCACAAACAAAGTTATGGAATCTATATTGACCAAGAATTTTCAATTACACCATCGAGATTGCACTAATAGGCTTCCAAAAGCTTTGTGGGCATATCATACCACCTTGAGGAACACCACTGGGCATACCCCTTATGAGCTAGTGCATGGGAAACAAGTACTTCTACCAATAGAATTCCAAGTGAGGACTTTCAGTATCACTGCAGAATTGGGATTAAACTTAGAAGAGGCTCAGAAACAGTGAGCCCTACAATTAAACAAGTTAGATGAGATTAGACAAGATGTTATCCATTGAACAATATTAGTTCAAAACCAGAGGAGCAAGTGGCATGAAAAGTTTATTAAGAAGAAACATTTCCAACCTGGTGATTGGACTTTGTTGTTTGACTCTCGATTTAAAAATTTCAAAGGAAAAATTACAACTTGGTGGTTGGGTCCTTATGAGGTAGTTACCTTGTATGATAATGGGGTTGTTAACATCAAAACAATTGATGATGGACAAGTCTCCTTCATAGTAAATGGACACCGAATCAAACTTTATCACATACCTATTTCCAAAGAATATTTTCTACAGGTCATGTCAACTAACAAGGCATTGGCCTTAATAGATGGGGAAGTTTCCCCCTGTTCTTGAGACTTTTTCTGATTTTTTTACTGTTCATATGTAAATAATTTGAAGTATGTTGATAGACAATTCTAGATATTTCTGCAGGTATTTATTTCACCAAGAGTAGACAATTTCAAGGAGACATAAAGGGAAGTATTTTACTTAAAAAATATTGCTATATTTGAACCTTGTTGTCTGCTAAGAATCAATTGAATAATGACTTGTGGTAATTAGCCACATTTTTGCAAATATTTCCATCTTCTTTTTCTCAAGGCATATTTCATGGCAGTTTCTCTCAAACCTCCACCACTAGAGGATATAAGGAAGTGATACCTTGACTATCAAACTTATAGGTTACTCATACAGTTTCCCCAAGAACGATGAGTAAGTGAGTAAAGTATCTTTATTAAAGAGTAACAAGGAGTTTTGATTATTGTTTAGCCATGGAAACATCACAATAACTTAAAAAAAGAAGAAAGTGAGTTGAGCCCAAAGATACCTTTATGTTCTTCCCAAATGGTACCATCCACTACACACTAAAAATGTTTGATTATACCATATATTTAGATAGGCTATGTCTTCTTAAGTACCCCTTACATCAGGACAATATCTAAGGAATACATAAAGGAGAGTCATCCTCTAACATAAATACCATCCCAATCTAAAAAAAAGAAAACAAAAAGAAAAGTTTATTTTCAGAGTTGTCTCCCCATCTTCTTTCACAAGGAAATATTTATATTAAAATCTTAAAATATGGTGGACCATTATTTGAGGGTGTAAGATTATAACTCATCGAGATACTAAACAGGTCTGGTGGTAGTGGGTACCATCCTATGGTATGACTAGGTAAACTCATCGGATTACTGAACAAGCTTGCTGGCAGCAGGGCATTCTACCTAGCGAGGATGATAATCTAAAAAAAATAAAATAATAAAATTCCTAAATCTTAAACTTGTCATGATGTACGACATTACTTGTAGACAAAGATGACAAGAAGTATGTATGGTTAAGATAAGGTTAATGAACTCCATCAATCTTCCATTGGGAATTAACTTTAATACTATCTTAAGACTCTCTCGCCTACCTCTTCTTAACTATATGTAGGATGTTTTATCCTATAGGTGGGGCCATATTCTAACCGTCTCGTAAGACCGATATGTGAAATTTATCTCTACACTTAACAAGCTGTAAATCTTAGGCTATTGGGAGAATTGACTGGTTCCCTATATTTTTTATTGTGATGTGTCACAATACTTAGGAGTGGGGGAGGGGTTTCATTATCTGACAAATAACAAAACTTCATATTGTGAAAACCTTCATCATTGCGACTACATGCAATGCAAAGCAAGTGCATTTTTTTTTTAGGAAGGAAACAATGACTACAATTAATCAACACAACTTGACAACAAACGCAACACACACAGATAAGGCAATATAAAACAACGACTACAATTAATCAACACAACTTAACGACAAATGCAATGCACGCAGATAAGGAAACAGACAACAATGACCCAACATACTATCACATCATGCAACTGGATGAAACATGCAATAATCAATAGATGAATAAAAATAGCTACCTGCCCAACACAAGCAAGACAATGCCTACAATCTAAAGGACAACATCAACAATCCTGACACAATGGCTTTGATGACTAGTAACTAAAAACCTTTACGACGAGCAACCAATCACATTAAGGTGTTATAGAACCAAGTACCAACATCAATTACAATGAATAATATGCCCACATCGGGAAGCACAAGACTCTGGCCAGGTTATCATTTGCATCTATCAATCAGGACGTGCAATGATCCCTCATCAGGAATCATGTGATCACAACATGATAGGCATGACAGTAACCATGGCGCAACATAACATATCTAGACCTTTAACCCAAGATAATCCCTCGCGTTAGGAGACCAAATTATCTATCAATAAAATACACGAAGAATACCCAAGCACACAATGAACAAGTCAACAAGATGCAAGGTGACATCATTCAAATTTAAATGTGTAACTAACCGAAGGTTTTCTTGTTTCCTACAAGGAAATCATACGTGGTGTAACAACTATGACCAATCACCATTTACAATTCAACTTAGGGCACAAGGCGCATAGAACCAATTAATTGTCAAACTATTAATCAACTTATCTAATAAAACTATTTAACCCTCAACCATTAATCTTACGCAAGCCATTAAACTATTACACAATAAACCATAAACCATTAGTTGTTAAATCTTTATGACTAAGTGAAAATGAGTGAACTATAACCCTTGCAATTAATCAATTAATCTATTACCATTGAAATTAATCTATTGAGTGATTAATATTTTATTTAGCACCCATGAGGTTGAGGAGGAACATAATTTATTTTTTATGAAGAATAGCAAGTACCCACTTAATATGAAACAAGAGTCTAATCAATAAGTTTTGTTTTTTTACGAGAAGTTTCGTAGGTCTTTATTAATCAATTAGTTGAGGTAATACATACATGGATATTAATTTGTGATACTACATAATCATCACAAGGTTTTATCAATTACTTACACATGTTTCTAAACTAATATCGAAATGAAGAGTTGTAGATATGGAGAAGAAAACAACTATAACAGAACATGAATTCTTGGAAATGGAAGGATAATGTTCTAAAATTTCAAGTGGAAGGAGAATGTGTTAAAAATGAGGTCATTTATAAATGAAAAACTAGTCCAACTTTTATGACCCTTTTCATTATAGCAATGTTGATTTAGACATCCAACAATCACCAACATTGAGGACATATTACCCTTATATCTGAATAGGAAGGCCAATTCAGTAGAGATGTGAATAAACAATTATAACACCCAATTTACTTTAAGTTATAGAAACATTACCCATATTATGCAAGAGAACAATTGGTTTTATCAACTTGAATAAAGTTTTTAATTTTTTTTTTCTTTTTGTGCTCATTTACATATTACTATACTTAATACCAAATTTGCAAGAATTCTAGATATTGAATAGATCACAATTTTAAAATGAAAGTAAAATTTTCATTTTAAAGATAAACTATATATGTTGTTGTGGGGACAGATTTTAAATTCAATACATTACCATACAATATCTAATTCGCCATATAATTAATTGCAGGAAACTAAAAATCAACCTGCATACTTAAAGGCAATATGTAGGAATTCGACAAGCTATTAGTAGAGGCACGTGGCAACTACTCAATGGTAAAAAGAATTGTTGTTGGCACAGGGGTAGACCCAGGGTTCAAATCCAACAGCGCACCAACAAGCCTTAACTGTTGGGCCTTTTGGCAGCACCTACAAGGCAGATGCAGTCTCACCCGAAGTAGTTATGAGGGGGTTGCAGGATAGAGATGTCTACAACCAAAGGGGATTTCAAGTGGATCCAATACAAGAACAATACAACATTTATATACCACTTATCAGTTCAGCCCTACTCCACACTACTATCTATAAAATTTAACACAGTAATGAAAATAGTAGTATATCAAATGACAAAGAACAAAGCATCAATCTCACACACAACACAAGATATACGTGGTTCACCCTCTCTCTAGGGATACGTCCACAGAACTGTTATTTATAATATATTAAGATGAAGCATACAGTTCTTGTCTACGCTCTTTGCTAGAAGATCTTCTTTCTTCTCCTCTATGTCTCTCTTTCTCTCCTTCCTGCGCACCTAGTTGCAGGGTTGATCTTCGCACCTAGCTGAAGATATTGCAATATAGACTACTCTCACGATACAATAATTATCTCCCAATAGCAATCTCTCCTCATCACTTAATCTCATCTCATAACATAATCGAACAACAAACTCAGAACGAACCTTCTTCCCTCATCTAGGTTCTTATTTATACATTACAATAGTTCACCGACAGACTTAGGCTGAGACCTAAGTGTCGAAAATCCTAGATACCAAAACCCTAGGTGTCTAAAACCCTAGGTCAACTTGACCCGCGTTTTTAGGGCTTCTCGAGCCTATCTTTCCTTCCTTCTCGTGCGGTGCTCCAAAGCATCCAATGGTAGCTTTTTCCACTTGTTGAGTTGTCCACGATCTGTCTTCCTTGTTGATCTTCCATCCTCAATCTCCTCATCCAACTACTTTCTTTCTCTTACTTCGCTCCATCTTTTTTTCTCTTTTTCTTACTTTGACCCAATAACAGTCACTGTGTCTTCTATGCAATTCTTGTTTTTCCTTTTCTGCCTTGATCTTCGCTTGCTTCCACAACAAATGGCCAACATGCCCCCAACACTCACCTGTGACTCGTCTTGAAGCACTTCAAATCTGATCCCTCTGCTTTTCTTTGTCTTCAGACTACGCAGGGAAGCCTGTGCTTTCTTCTCTATGCCTCCTTTCCTTCCTTATGCAGACTGTCTTTTCTATGTCTAGTACCCAGTTTCAACTGTACCTGGTACCTAGACCCATTTCATCATGTTTATACTGAGAGCTATGAGGCAGTTGGTTGTCATATTACAAATTCAGTTGGATCCCATTCACCAAACCTTCCTTCCATTTTCCATTCAAAGTATTCAACTGCACAGCTCCTCCTTCTGTAACATAGGCAACCTTATATGGTCCAAGCCAATCTATTCATAACTTCCCTGGATTTTTCATGAAATTACTGTCATACACCAGTGCTAGATCACCTTGCTTAAATGCCTTCTTCTTGAAGTGTCTGTCATGGTAGGCCTTCTCTCTTCCCTTCTGAACCTGCTGGTGAAATCCTGCAATGAATCGGTCTTCTTCCAGTTCGACCAACTATGCAAGCCTCTCTTGAATAGTGCCAGTGTCATCACAGAGTGATCAGTAAACATTTTAAAGTGTCCTCCCAACAAGTAGTGGTGAAACTTTTGTAGCGCATACACCATGGCTAACCCTTCTCTCTCGGTGGTGGTGTAATTAATTTCAGTTGTTGATAGCTTTCTGCTAGCAAAGGATAATGGGTGGTCGATGTCTCTTGTTCCTGGTTGTGCTAACACATATCCTAATGCAATAGAATATTCATTGACATGCACATGAAACTCCTTACTCCAATATGGGAAAACCAGAATATGCGCAGTAACCATTTTCTATTTCATCGTGTCGAAGCTCTGTTGGCATTCTTCTGTCCAACGAAATTGACAGTCTTTCTTCAAAAGTTTTTCAATGGGTGATGTAATTTGTGCATAGTCTTTAATGAATTTCCTATAATATCCAGTATGTCCCAGCATAGTGCGTAGCTATTTGACTGAAGTAGGAGGGGGGAGATCAACAATAATAGCAATTTTAGATGGATCTACCAGCAATCCCTACTTGCATACAATATGACCTAACAACACTCCAAACGATGAAAAGAAGATGCACTTCTTTAGGTTTAGGGAAATCTGACATTGCCTGCACTTATCCAACATTAGTCTTAAGTATTCAATATGATTTTTCAATAAACTAAAGACAGTCCAATAATCAAAATAGGCTTCTAGAAATTTATGTAGAAACTCCTTGAATGCTTCAACCACCATCCTAGAAAAGATGGTTGGGGCATTCTTCAATCCAAATGACATCATTGTATACTGGTAGGATCCCCATTCTGTTGCAAATTTTGTTTTATGGTGATCTTCCTTGGAAATCCTAATATGATGGTATCTCGAAAATCCATCTGTAAAAGAATATACCTTCTGGCCTCCTACATTATCTAAAACTTCAACAGTGAATGGCGTAGGGAAGGGGTCATGCAAACAGACATCATTTAGCTTCATGAGATCTACGCAGATCCTGATCTGTCTTGTCTTCTTGTCTTGTACAACCATAGGGATTATCTATTCTGACTCTTCAACAGGTTCTATGATCCCTCCTTCCACCATTTTATTGAGCTCAATTTTCACTTTCTCCTTATATTTAGGGTTCAATCTATAGGGTCTCTGTTTGACTAGTCTTGCATCGTGTTTCAAAGGGATCCTCATCTCTCCCATAGGCCCCTTAATGCCCTTCATATCAGTGAACTTGGTTGGAAACAAGTCCTCATATTCATGTAGCAATTATGTGATCTTGTCAATAGTGGCAGCATCCCAATTGACAACAGAACAAACATCGAACAAACACAGGGATTTTAAGCAACACCACATAGTCTATATCATATTCTCCAATCTAAGAATTCAGGTGTAGTTCCTTATCTGTCCTTATCTTCTTGGATAGTTGATGTACTGCTTTATTCAATAAAGGATCTACCCTTCCTATCTCATATTGTCTGACCAAATTCTGTATTTCTTGTATAGCTTTCTCATGTTTAATCATCTCTATAAACGTATACAAGAAATTGACAAGTTTTCTTGCCTCTTTTCCATCTCTGGGCAAAGAAAACTGATCAAATACCAGAGGCATTCCACATTCTCTTAATTCTGGTCATGTCTTTGATGAGGAACCTTGATCTCCCCTAAATTCTTTTCTTGCCTCCTCAAACATTTGTTTTTCTTTCTTTGCATCAAAAATTTGTGTCTTCTCTGCAGCTTTCCTGACTCTTGATTCTTCTATATTTTTTCCTTGGTTAATTATGTCTTCTCCTGTAACAGTGCCTCCTCGAGTGATAACAACGACTCTGGGATCTGCTCCATGAGGTTCTTCTTTGATTAATTGTATTTATGGGTCTACTAAGGTCCTTGTCTTTCCTGAAGTTTAGCCAACAATGTTGGACATTCCTTGATAACATGCTCGAAGGAATTGCAATAGATACAAGTCGTACAAGGGTTCTGACAGTCTCTTGCTAAATTTCCTGGTTGTGCACAGTTATAGTAGATTATCTGTCATCATCCTCAACCCATACTTCCTCCTCTTCCTCCTCCTTGGAATCCACCACGAGGGTTGAAGTTTCCTCTCCCAGGGGAGTTATACTGCGTATTGTTTTCTTCTTGTTGTACTTTGCCTTGAATCTTGTATATGTCCCTTGACCTTTCATACATGAGCTCATAGGCCCTATAATCCCTATCATCATGCCCCACCAAATTGCAGAATGTGCGATACAAATTTGTAGGTGTTTGAAAATATTTTTTCATGTAATAGCAATCACTAGGGCGATGTCTATTTCTACATACCTCACACAAGGGTAGGGTGACTTGCTTCAAAGGGCTCAGAGCTCCAGAGGGAAAGTATTCATGAAATAAGGGACAATGTTCCTTGTCATGGCCTTCTAATTTGCATCTGATGCACCATATGTCTTCTCTTTTTTCTTTTCCCTTGTCTTTCTTTATATCTTCGACCTGCAGAGACAAACTGGTTAGCTGACTCAAGATTTGACTCATACCTGAGTTGTATTCTCCCATAGGGGTTGATTCTAGCTTCATGACGATTTCCATCACCTCAGAATGTGAAGAAATATTTTGTTGCATCAGAGGAACTCTGATGTGTGGTAAGAGAGCAGTAATGAACCATTCTTTTTTCTACTAATCTGGAATCTGAAAATTCAACTAGCTTGTTAAGGTCTCGAACCTCTGATCGAATTATCAAATAGGTTCAACTACTTTCCTCTTGATCTCTTTCAGCTCCGTAATACATTGTGACTCCGACTTGGGTTTCTTGAACTCTGTAATCAATGCATTCTTAATCTCATTCAGCAGCTTAGGCTATGCAATTCCTTGGAAAATCTTCATGTACCAACTCAATGTGTGATCGCTCTGGGTTGTATTGAACTGATCTCTTTTAACAACGTCATCGGTGAAATTCTTAATATTCCATACAGCTTCACATAGGAACCAGTGTTGATCAGGATCTTCAGATCCATCTCCCTTAAAAATAGGGAGCCTCATCTCATCTTCCATGGAGATTCCTAGGTTTCTTGTCTGAGTATATGCTGAACTGTTAGTAATAGTACTCTGAGGACTCTAATGACTCTAATTGTTCTGATTAATTAGTGTTGTTGAAACAACAGGAGGAGTAATAGTACTTACTTCAATAGTTTGTGCAGTTCCTGAAGTTTCTGGTTCTTCCCGGCAAGGTTCTTCATTCTTTTCTTCTCTCGGTCCAACGGATCCTTTCTGTTCTTCACTCAATAGTTCTTCATCTTCCCCACTATGGAATCCTTCTTCCTACAGAAGAGTTTCTTGATATCGCTCAAACAAGTTCGCCAAAGGAACTTCTTTGAATATCCTTTCGCTATGAATATGTTCGATCTCTGTGTTGTTGTCGTTGTCCGAGTTCTTGAACATTAGTATTTTTGAATCTAACTAACTACTGTATCTTCAATATGTTCTTCTCATGCAATAGCATCTTGATTCTCAACTTTAGAAAGTGTAAAAATTTTCCTTGAGGTCCTTTAAAGAAATACCTTTTGCCTTGGCTATTGACTCTACTCTGTCAATAGCAAACTTGGTGATGTACCCTCCAATGGTGCTATCAAACTAGTGATCTATCTCTCATGACACGATGTTATCAAATCTCTTGACCTTCTTGATCAGATTCAACGTCCAAACCACAGGAGGTCTAGATCTGATCTCAAACTGGGTGTCTTCTAACCTAGCTAACCACTCGTATAGCTCCTTATAAATCCCTCCAAATAAAATCTCATGTATATCAGTAAAGATATACCCTCCTAACCAGTCTTTTGTGCCAATATTAGGGTTCTTGTTCTAGGATTCAGCGAAGTCCTTTTCTTGATCTTCTATCCACTTTTGAATATTTATCTTTTATGGAAACCACCTTGACATTCCCTCAAGAAGATTCTTGTCCCGGCAATGAAACCATTTGTTGGCATAGGGGCAGACCCAGGGTTCAACTCCAAGAGCGCACCAACAAGCCCTAACTATTGGCCCCTTTCGACAGCACCTGTGAGGAAGATGCAGTCTCACCCGAAGTAGTTATGAGGGGGTTGTAGGACAGAGATGTCTACAACCAAAGGGGATGTCAAGTGGATCCAATACAAGAACAATACAACATTTATATACCACTTATCAGTTCATATCTACTCTGCACTACTATCTATCATATTTAACACGGTAATGCAAATAGTAGTATATCAAATGACAAAGAACAGAGCATCAATCACACACACAACACAAGATATGCATGGTTCACCCTCTCTCTTGGTCTACATCCACATAACTATGCTTTATAATATATTAATATGAAGCATGCAGTTCTTGTCTGTGCTCTTAGCTAGCAGATCTTCTTTCTTTTCCTCTCTGTCTCACTTTCTCCCCTTCTTGCCCATTGAGATGCAAGTTTGATATTTTCACCCAGCTGAATATCTTACAATACAAATTGCTCTCACAATACAATACTTCTCTCCCAATAGCAATCTCTCCTCATCACCTAATCTCATCTCATAACATAATCAAACAACAAACTCAGAACAAACCATCTTCCCTCATATAGGTTCTTATTTATACATTAAAATAGTTCACCAGCAGCCTTAGGTCAAGACCTAAGTGTCAAAAACCCTAGATACCAAAACCCTAGGTGTTTAAAACCCTAGGTCAACTTGACCTGCGTTTTCAGGGTTTCTCCAACCTGTCTCTCCTTCCTTCTCACGTGGTGCTCCAAAGCATTCAATGGTATCTTTTTTCGCTTGTTGAGTTTTCCACAATATGTCTTCCTTTTTGATCTGTCATTCTCTATCTTCTCATCTAACTCATTTATTTCTCTTACTCCGCTCCATCTTTTCTTCTCTTTTGCTTACTTTGACCTATTAATAGTCACTGTGTCTTCTGCGCAGTTTGCATTTTTCCTTTTCTGCCTTGATCTTCGCTTGCTTCCACAACCAAGGGCCAACACCCCCCTTCCCTTGTGACCTTGCAAAAGGGGTTTTGAAAAGAATAGAATATCTACAAGGATTGTTGAGACTCCCTTTCTAGACATTCTAGGGAAACATAAATCTAGATATTTTTGAGACTCATATGGATCTTGTTGTCTATCTTTATCCTTGTTCTTTTCCCCTCTTGGATTCACTTTCTCCTTTGACTCCATTTCCAAATGATTAAAGGCACTAGTCCATGGTGATATGGTGAATTAATGTTTTCTACAAGATTTCTCTAAATCACCTTCTTTATTTCTAGTTGTTTATGTCCAATGCAAGAAATTGATGTCATAATATTGATGAAATAAAAATTTTAGCTTTCTTATGTAATAATTTCTTTGCTACAACCATTAGGGTTGCATTCCTATTGCTGATAACTCTCTTATAACTCAATAATTAACCATGGAAAATCTTGGATGATGATTGATATTAAAGTTCTAGTAAAGGGATAAATTTATATATATATGCCTGATGATTCTCATGGTTAAATATTGTTTCTATTATAAAATTAAAGTTACATCCATTAGGACTGTATAAAGTGTCGAAATATTGAGAGGGGGGTGAATCGGTATCAGCACAATTAGTACTTTTAATCAACCGGAAGGAGGATACAACCCCCTTTCCTTTCCCTGTCCAACCACCATGAAATATAAATGTAGACCAATATGTCACTACCACATCAACCTATCATTGTCCCTGTCACTGGACTGATATACCATCACTATCACTGTCAACCTGTCACCAAAAATTGTCATTGTCAACCTGTCACAAAAACCTCTGATATTGTATCTGACCTAGTGTATGTGATCACAGACCTGCATACCTTCCTCAACTTCAACAACAAGAGAATAACATCTTCATCAACCTTTACCTCAATCTCACGGGACTAGTTTTGGATTAGTCACAAACCCTAAATTTCAACAATAATAACTTTGTACCTGTAATTAATAAGGTCTAAAACTTGTACCCAACCTTCTTCAATATGCCTTCTGAATTTCCTCCAAGTTTCACTCCTTGAATCATTCCTGAAAAGGCATTATATAGAAAATGGCAGACCTTGCTTAAGTCTGACCTATTCTAGAGAGAGAACTTGTAATGAATGACACATGCTCAATATTTGATATATTATTATGAAAACACCACACAACAAACTATATCCTGTAATATTTCCATTGAAATTGGTCTCACATCAGTTTGATTTTCTATGAAGAAGTTATGATTATTTTACCTAGAACACATGTTTAAAACTAGTTTCAGGACTAGTAAAAATCCCTTATCTTCCACATAGTGTATATCCAAAAGAAAAATGACCTAGAAGCTACAATTTCTACCACAATTACCTTGATATGTCTTCTCAACAGCCTTTAATTTTCTCTATCTGAATAATTCTATAAAAATAGTTATAGTGAAAATGGTAATATGACTTGTAAATAACATACCTTAGAACACATAATTAAAAACTTCATCCTCCTTTGAATTTGCGACCTTCTTTACTTCACCTTCCCTCTGAAATTCACCTCACTGCCTCAAATCTCCAACCTATATTCTAAGAATTTATCTTCAATTGACTCTTCTCTATGTTTTAAATGGAAATTTCTTAATGACATGCAATTACCATGAAACTTATTCACATGCAACATGTTATCCTTTTTTTAGTGTCACTTTACTTCGACATGCAACTTTGTTCAAGGGTCAATCGTCCAACATATAAACTTTCAATAATTAATATTTTTCCATAATTAACTAATGATATGCAATAATTAATTAATCTTTTTTGACAATTAATTAATCCATGTTGCAACCACTTTTATTGGTCAAGCTTCTTGATGACCTTCTATAATATTCTTGAGGGTCCTCCATCTTCATAGAACCATATCTCCTCAATTGTGAGGAACTACGTGGCATACCATATATCACCTGAAATGGCATGACACATACTATCCATCTATGATAGTCTTACTTGTAAGTATATTGACCTTCATGTGTTTATTCCTCTATCAACTATGGGTTCCATGACCAACCTGTCACTGGATTCTTTAACATGGATCATATACCAAGGGCACCTCTTAACCATATTTCCACCATCACCAACACATGTCTCTACCGAGCATGTACTGAAACCAACATACCAACACAATACATGTGCATGTACCATACCATGTACCAACATGTACCATGCATCAACCATGTACCTTGAAATTGTACCATGCATCAACCATGCACATCAACAATATGATGCCATACACCATGTACCATAATATATGCCACACAAGTAATACCAATGGTGTACCTCAACCAAGTACCATCATCACCAAGAGATGTATCATATCCATATGCTACCATATACCAAGTGTACACCTTAACAATGTGTCAATATTAATGGTAGACCTCTAACACGACAACCAATTTTCCAATGATCACATCCACATCTCTGGGGCTTCCAAAATTCTCCAAGGGTTGACATCAATCTCTAATACCACTCTCAAAGGATTGACATCAATGACAACCAACTTTCCAAACCAACTATCCAACAATATCCCCCTTTAGCATTGATTGCAACACCAACATTGATGACAACATTTATACATGGAAACACAATTTTCATGCACCCCCTATGCCCCATCACTCCTCATCAATGTTTCTATCTCTCCCCATTTGAAATCAATTGCAAAGGGTCTCTCTCTTGGGCCTTCTCACCCTATCTTTGTGTCTATGTTCTTTCTCTTCACATGTTTATGTTCTTTCTCTCTGGGTCTTTCTCTTACTCCCACTTTGATATCCTGGGGAAAAAGGGTAACTATCTCTATGGGACTACTTCCCTTGTCTGAGCTTTCCTTTTGGTTTCTCTCCCTATATTCACTCTTTTTATCTCTTATTTGAATATTTCTATCCCCTTGAATTCTCTGCAAGATGTCATGTAGATCAAATGTAGGTCTTCATATACTTGCTTCCTTTTGGATTTTGTATCCATTGGTGCTTCCTCTTGTAAATCACTGACATATATAAAAGAATTCAATTATTTCATTATAAAAAACATCCAACTGTCTCTGAGTTAGTCTCTAAACCAATCTGTCATGAAATCATGCTCTCATTCACTAACATATATCCATCCAATCCTACCAAGTGTCCATCCTTGTCCATGTGACCCATACTTTTCAAGACTCTGCTACTTAATTGTACACAATGGTAACCCATCTATCACTTCACTATTCTAAATACTTCTCTGAATCCATTGCAATTGGTCATCACATACCTGCATCTCAAACTGGAACAATTATTCCTTTACCAACCAATTTTTCATAGGACATTCTATACCTTTGTCATCGAACCACTATGAATCAAATATATGTAATACCACTTTGAAACACTTCATTTTTTCTGAAGAATATATCTTTGAATGGTAACAGTTGTTGCATAGAATCCCCCTATTCAATATTCACATTACTTGGGAGTATCCAAGCTAGATGGCTCAAAACATTGGAGGAATCCACCCTAATGCAAAGTAGTCTTATTATTCTTCTGTGGATCCATCATCCTCCTGAATTATGACACTTTCTTTCTGGATTCTAACATCTTCCCTTCTTCATGTGGATTCATCACGATCTTGTACTACTATGTATTCTGAGAGTACGATTTTTGGGACATGTTATTCCTTTACCTTCTATGCATTATGATCTTGCATTGCTATGGATTCTGACAATACGATCATTGAGACTTGTTCTTCTTTCACTTGTTTTTCTAGTCTTTCTCGTACTTTTGTATGTATTTCTTGAGACTTGTTCGTTCTTGGGAAGATGCCCAAAACAACAAGCTTTGAGAAAGTTACCATTTAGAAATTCAAATTTTGGTCAAACTTAGTCATGGTAGAAGTAGTGAGTATACTTGGTGAAGACAGATAAAGCAAGAAAACTCAGTGAATGTTGGTGTAGCTTAGAGATTCATGTATCTTACTAAGTTGGTGCTTAGCAGTGGGGATTGGTGTCTCCAGTAGATTGGTTTCTATGAATATCTATAAGATATTGGTGTCTCTTGATAATTTGGTGCTTAGAGGTGAGGATTGATGTCTCCAGTATATTAGTGTCTATGAATAGCTAAAATATATTGATGTCTCTTGCCAAGTTGGTGATTAATAGTGGGGATTAGTGTCTCGAGTAGATTGGTTTCTATGAAGATCTGTAAGAGTAGGTTGGTTCCTATCAATATTTGTACCACTGAGTATTGGTGTCTCCAGTAGGTTGGTGCCTACAAATTTTTGTAACAACAGGTTGGTACCTACAAATAATTATAAAGAGAAGTTTCATGGTTTTCTCTCGAAAGGGTTTACATGTAAATCTTGTGTTCCATCTTCTATAGTTAATATGTGATTAATTGTCTTATGAATGACGAATGTTTGAAAAGGTAAAAAAATTGTATTGTATTGATTCATCCCATCTCTCATTATAAATGTGTGCACAACAATTGGTATTAGAGCCAGTTCCTTCAGAAACATTTTAACCACTTGAAGGTAGATATCAGAAGCACACATGGAAATTGAAACTGATACTTCAGAAAATGAGCACAAAGGGAAAGAAATGATAGATCTAGAAGAGGAACAAAATGTTGAAAAAAATGCAAAAGTAGATCTTGAAGAACTCATTTGTTCCTTAAGAAAAATAAAGAAGCTTAAGAAAAATAAATTTAGGCAAAAGGAGCAGTTGCAGAAATATGAAGAGGAGGATCGTGATGCAAAAAAAAAAAATTGACAAAGCCTTGAAGAAATAGATAAGACTATTATCATTCTAAATATTCAACTAGAAGATTAAAAAAGTATGGAAGAAGTGATGAGAATCGAGTTGAAGGAAAAAGAATGAAATTACAAGAATCTAGAAGCTAAAATTGTTTCCTTAAGAAAGGAATTGGAGAAGTCAATTGCCTAGTTGAATAGAAGCTTGAAGTTTGAAAAGAGTAATGAAATGTTAGATGATATCATCAAATTCCAAATATAACCACTCATTAAAGTTGGTATTGGCTATGAAAAAGATTTAGATGACCACCAAAGAAGATTCAAAAGCTACA
>JASDQU010241658.1:47803-58045 GCA_032191745.1 Picea mariana | reverse complement strand
ATAAAAGCTATGTTGATGTACTCAAAATGTCCATTAGTGACGAAGACAACAAGAAGAGAGAAAATTATGTTCCATAGAAAATTAATATTCCTCCCAAACATAATAAGGACATATTCAGAATATCTTTCCCACAAGGATGGCCTCACACAACTCGACACCAAAACTCTTTCCTTGGTTATTGTTTTTCTTGCAATCACTTTGGTCATAAAAAATTAGATTGTAGAGCATATGCAAGAAATAATCATGTATGGAACACAAACAAAAGTATTTATGGGTTCTCAAATAGAAGCTATAATTCATTTGCTACATTATTTGATTACAATGTTGTATGTTATAAGTGCAACAACTATGGGAACATAGCATGTTTTTGTAGAAGTGGCACAATGGAAACTTCTAGACAAAGTAGGGAAGAAGATACCCTTTCCAAACAAAAGAAAGAACCCACAGGAGTTTGGAAAAGGAAGCAGGAGCAAGAGAAGCAGAATAAGGAGGAATATATGCTTGTGCAAACTTCCCTTCATGCTCAAAACAAATTAAACAGATGGTATTTTGACAATGGATTCTCAAGCCACATGCCAGGGGACAAGAACAAGTTTCACACTTTGAAGGAAGTAAACAAAGGCAGTATAACATTTGGATATAATTCTACTACAAGGATAGATGAAAAATATACTCTTATTATTGATAATGGAAAGACTAAAATAGATAATGTCTTGTATGTAAAAGTTTTGGAACATATTCTTCTCAGTTTCATTCAAATGTGTGATCAAGGACACACTCTCACATTTTATTCTCAAGGTTGTGAGATAAGGAAGAAAGGATTGGGAAGATTGGTGGAAAATGAGTATAGAACCTCAAATAATGTATATATCCTCAATGAGATCAAGGGAGAAAAATGGGATATGGGAAAAATAGATGAGAGCATGGAATAGAAGAATGGTCCATGTAAACTTTGATCATCTATTAAAAATTATCACCAAATAAGCAGTGAGAGATATGCCAAAGATTGTTAAACCTTCAAACACTCTTTGCAAACAATTTCAACATGGGAAATAGACAAGAGAAAGCTTAAAATCAAATGAGTAATCAACAATGAAGCCATTGGAACTCATTCACACAGATCTTTGTGGGCCTACAAGAACACAAAGGCTACAAGGTGAAAAATACTTCATGTTTCTCATTGATGATTAATCTTGAATGACACGAGTTATATTTCTAAAAGAAAAATATAAAGAGTTTGAGAAGTTCAAAGTATTCAAATCCTTGGTTGAAAATAAAACTAATTTGAAAATAAAATGCTTGAGATCATATAGATGAGGTGATTTTATCTCAAACAAATTTGAAGAATTATGTGATCTTCATGGAATAAAGAGACATTTTTCATCTGCAAGAACTCCACAGCATAATGGAGTGGTAGAAAGGAAGAATTGAACCATAGAATAGATGGCTAGAACAATGTTGAATGAAGCCAATCTATCAGACAGGTTTTGGAGAGAAACAGTCAACACCGCAGTCTACATTCTGAATAGAGGGGAAATCAAAGTTAAGAACAACAAAAAAACCTTATGAATTATGGAAGGGTAAACCAGTGGCAGTTAAATATTTCAAAGTTTTTGGAAGCAAGTGCTACATAAAGAGAGATTATTAGGACTTGGGAAAATTTGACTCCAGTGTTGATGAAGGTATCTTTCTTGGTTATTTTTCAAGAAATAAGGCTTATCGATGTTACAATAAAGCATTGGGAAAAATCATATAGAGTGCCAATGTGAAAGTGGATGAAGCACGGCATCAAAAGGTCAAATCACGTGTTCAAACAAAGGAGTCAAGTTGCAAATAAGAAGAAGAAAAAGGAGAGGAGAATGAAGAAGAAGAATCAAAACATCAAGATACAAAGACACCATCTAGATTTGTCTAAAAGAATCATTCAGAAAAGATAATTTTTGGTGATAAAGATAAAGGAGTTCATACGAGAAGAAGACTAGCAAGTGCACCAAAACATGCAAATTTATCTTTGCTATCTAAAATAGAGCCTAAGAACTTTACAGAAGCTAGAAAATGAAAGAATTGGATTGATTCCATGGAATAAGAGATAAATAAAATTGAGAATAATGAGACATGAGAATTTGTTCAAAGACCATAAGATAAAAATGTGATTGGCGCCAAGTGGGTTTTTAGGAAAAAGTTGAATGAATATGACAAACTTCATAAGAAATAAAGAAATATTGGTTTGTAAAGGCTATGCTCAAGTTGAAGGTGTTGATTTCAAAGAAACCTTTGCCCTAGTTGCAATACTATAAGCTATCATAATGTTTTTTACTTTTGCATTATTCAAGAACTTCAAAGTCTATCAAATGGATGTCAAGTATGTATTTCTCAATGGAAATTTAGAGGAAGAAGTATACATCAAGAATATCATACGATATGATTAACTATGAAAATATGCACACTCAAAAACTAGAAGGGTTCTTATTATCAGAAAATAAGGATCATGTATGCAAATTGAAGAAAAAGGTCTATGGGCTAAAACAAGCTCCCAAAGCCTAGTATTCAAGACTTGACAAATATCTACAACAACAAGGCTTCAAAATAGGAATTGTTGACAGTAATCTCTACATCAAGATAGTGGAATAAAATTAGTTGATTATTGTGGTTTATGTAGATGACATAATTTTTGGAGGAAATATGAACAAAATGTGCCAGGATTTTGCAATAAAAATACAAAAGGAATTTGAGATATCTATGCTTGGTGAATTTTCATTATTTCTTGGTTTATAGATTTCTCAATTCGACAAAGGTATATTTTCACAAACCAAGTATATCAAGAAAATGTTGAAGAAGTTTAGAATGGAAGATTGTTTAGCACACCCATGGTCATAGGTTGTAAACTGAGCACAGATAATGAATCTTTGGAAGCAAATCAAACATTGTATAGGTTAATGATTGGAATCCTAATATATCTGACGACATCAAGTCCAGACATTATGCAAGTAGTAGGATTGGTTGCACAGTTTCAATATGCACCAAAAGAAACTCATGTGCAAGCAGTAGGATTGGTTGCACAATTTCAAGATGCACCAAAAGAAACTCATGTGAAAGCAGTGAAAAGAATATTCAGATATCTAAAGGGAACCCTAGATTTTGGCTTGTGGTACTCAAGAGGTGAAGAATATACTCTAACACCATATACAGATGTGGATTGGGTAGGAAACATTAACGATAGGAAAAGTACAAGTGGAGGATCATTGTGTCTGGGAAACAGTATATTGTCCTATTTGAGAAAGAAACGGTCTTCAGTTTCTCTATCCATGGCAGAGGTCAAGTATATAGCAGAAACGACATGTTGCATACAAGTCCTTGGATGAAGTAGACTTTGAAACATATTAAGGTAGAATATGATCACCCAATGTCAATAACTCGTGACAACATAAGAAATAAATATTTCAAAGAATCCTTTTATGCACTCAAAAAAAAGCATATTCCAATCAAGTATCACTTCTGAAGAGAAAACATAGCAAAACATAATTTCAAGTTGGAATATGTTGTCACCAAAGAAAAAATTGCAGATATTTTCACAAAAACCCTTCCCAAAAAGATATTTGAATATCTTAGACAAAAATTGGGAGTAATATCCATATCATCACTAAGTGCTTAAGGAGAAGCACAAGCTCAGGGGGAGCATCCCTTTTTCCATTGATGTCAAAGGGGGAGAGTTGCAGACAGGGGGATAATTATTTCTATTCCTGGTGGAATATGTGTTTTGTTGCAATATTGTCATTAATGACAAAGGGGGAGATTGTTGGAATTATTGTCATTGATGTCAAAGGATGTCATATTATGGAATTATAGATAGATAGATAGATATAGATATAGATATATTAAAAAAGGGGCGCATGTGAAAAAGTAAAAAATGAAATGGTGGTTTCAAACCCATGGGTTTGGGGTATTTTACCATGGTATTAAAAACAGATTATTTAATTAATGCACATGTCCCTTCATGAAGGGTTATGAAAAAGTATAAAAAGAGAAATCATTGAGAGAAAGTAAGTGTGTGAAAAATGGATTAGCAAAGATTGAATTGTGAAATCAGTTTCAAGTCATCTTGGCATTTTCAAGATAACTTTTTTCTAGGACGTTTTAGACCCTACGATTTGGAAAAGGTGGAGGAGATATCTTGGTGTACCTATGGTAAAAATTTCAGATGATGTTTCTTTATACTTTAATAGATATTCCCTATGGAATTTAAGGTTCTTGAATGATCCTGAAATAAGTTTCAAACATGTCATCTTAGCACTTTAGCTATAACTTATTTTCTATTATGTTTCAAACCCTGATATTTTGCAAAGACAGAGGAGAAATCACGGTACATACATGTGGTAAAAATATCAAATTATGTTTTTCTACACTTTCAGAGATATGTCATATGGAAGTTAGGGTTCTTGAATGCTCCTGAAAATAGTTTCAAACATGTAAGCTTGGCACGTTTGCTATAACGTATTTTCTAGGATGTTTCATACCTTGGCATTTTGCAAATACATAGGAGAGATATTGGTGTACATGTGGTAAAAATATCAAATGTTGGTTCGCTATACTTTCTGAGATATGATTTGTGGAATTTGGTGTTTTTGAATGGTCCTAAGATCAATTTCAAACAGGTCAGTTTGGCATTTTCATTATAACTTATTTTCTAAGAATCTTCAGACTATGAAAATTTTAGAGAGAAGAGGATACATATATAAGTACCTCAGATAAAAATATAAAAATATGATATGAAAAATTGGATACATGGCATGTTGTACAAGTTTTCTCTTGGTAAGAGGACCAAAAAAACAATCTTTGGGAAAGTTTCCATTTGGAAATTCAAATTTTTGCCAGACCTAGTAAAGGCAAAATTAATGAGCAGACCTGGTGAAGGAAGGATCAGTGAGTATACCTGGTAAAGACAAAAGCAGCAAGAATACCTAGTGAAGGAAAAAATAGTAAGTAGACTCAGTGAAGGTTTGTGCAACTCAGAGATTGTTGTCTTGTTCTAAGTTGGTGCTTGGAAGGTGGGGATTGGTGCCTCCATTTCATTTGTGTCTATGAATATCTATAAGATATTGGTGTCTCTTTCCAAGTTGTTGTTTGGAAGGTGGGGATCGGTGTCTCCAATAGATTGGTTTCTATGAATGTCTATAAGAGATTGATGTCTCTTGCTAAGTTGGTGCTTAGAGGTGGGGATTGGTGTCTCCAATAGATTGGTGTCTGTGAATATATGAAAGATATTGGAGTCTCATGTTAAGTTGATACTTAGTGGCATGGATTGGTGTCTCCATTAGATTGGTGTCTACAAATATATGTAATATTCAATTGGTGCATACCAAGATTTGTACCAATGGGGATTGGTGTATTTAATAAGTCAGTGCCTACAAATTTTTGTAACAGTAGGTTTGTACCTAAAAATAATTATAAAGAGAAGTTTTGTGGTTTTCTCTCAAAAGGGTTTCCATGCAAATTATGCGTTCCATGTTCTACAGTTAATATGTGATTGTTTTCTTATGGTTGATGAATGCTTGAAAAAGTAAAAAAAATGTCTTATATAGATTCACCATCGTCTCTCATTATAAGTGTGTGATCAACACTCCTCCAAGCCCTTCCTTGCATGCAACCATGCACACAACAAAATATTCATGTGGATCTATCCTAGGGACCTAACCTCCCTAACCCCTCATGTAGGTAGAATAATATAATTCCATGTAATAAAGGACAATATTAATAAGGCCTAGCAAAAGTAAGAATAGGTAAAATGTAAGCAGACCTAATAGAATCTTCCGCTTCTAGAAGGATCTTCCTCTAGATTGTTCTTTTGGATAGATATATTTAGTATAAAAAGGAGTAGAGTATATGAGAAGCTTTTTCTTGGAGATTATTGTAATAGATCTCTACTCTGTTGAAGGTTTCCCCCTCGAAGAGGAAAATGAACATTGCTATCATTAATAAAGGTGCAATTTTTGGTGTTATTCTAGTATTATTCTGGTATTGTTCTGGTTATATCATTATTGTTCCACCATTACTTTCTAAAATATTTATGTTATGCATACTATTTTATATCTGGAATATTACTAGTGGTATTAGAGCACTTTACTCAGTACAAAATTGTGGGTTAATTTTTTCCAGGGTAGAGACGTATTCTGGCATCTTAAAGCTACAAAGTTATGTCATTCAACGCATAAATCCATGGTCAGGGAAGCATACACATAGGAACTACAAGTGGTTTTTAAGTGCACATCTGTTGTCCACCCTTGTAACCCCCATTGGTACCCCTTCGAGTGGTAGTGCATCAAATAACACATGTATATGGAACGACCTAGATATCCTGAATACCTCCATAGATAAACTGATCGATCGCTTGACTTCTATAGTGCCACTAGGAATAACACTCTCGAAGATACTCTCTAGTATCTAGGTAGTCAGTTATTATGGCTAAGGGCATGGTTTAGCCTCCTTAGTTGGTGCCCTAAGATATTGGGTCGAGTACTACTGTTGGACCCCACATGTATATCAGAGAGTTATAGCTCAAGGAAAACCCTTATCTTTAGAAACCATGAATACCCTTACCCTTGGGATAGAAACAAAAATAGAATAGACAAGATCCATTGCCGCACAATTGTGCCTCCTGCATTATGGTTGTGAAATTACTACACATTTCTTCATGTTAAGCATTTGGCCACTTCATTGCTGTAGTATTATTCAGGATGAAGTATAAATCTGCAGAATTAAAAAAAAATATAGTGGTCCTATCAACACACTTATTTGGTACCTATCCCATTGGTTTCCTCTCTTCACCCTGATTCTAGTGATACCTATCTTTTTTAACCCAATTTTTTTTTGTGGACCCAGCCCTTTTCTAACACCCTTATTTGGCCCCTATCCCATTGGATCCCCCTTTTCCCCCTGATCACAGTGGTACTTATCATTTGAAACCCTTATTCTATGTGGTCCCACCCACCCATCCTGACCCCTTATGTTTCCCCTATACCATTTTCCTGCCCATTTTTCCAAATGGCCAACACCCGATCCCAAGAACTCAATACATTGGTTGCTAACAACCTCCAGAACAAGGAAAACATCAAGAATATAAATTCCAACCTTATCTCAATCAATTATTCTTTTCAAACCCTACAGGACCAATGTGACCACATCAAAGACCTCAAAAACCTCAAAGCCACCCTTGAACACTTCATGGGTTGTTCCCAGAACCCTTTCTCTTCTGAACAACCATTTTATCAGGATGACCATGACTCTTTCCATTACCAAGGTCCTCATACTACCCACTTTTCTCGAGATCTTCTCCCTCCTAGAATTTAGGTGAAAAAATTTGATGGCTCAAATCCTACAATATGGATCACACAAATAGAACATCATTTCTCTTTACATGGAATTACTGATGATTTAGCCAAGCTTCGTTATGGTTTCCTACATATGGATCCGGAACGATGGAAATGGTAGCAATGGAGAAAAAAGGCCCACCAAGAGTATGTTTCTTGGACAAAGTTTATGGCATAACTTAATGACCACTTTGACTCTAACACCCACCATTTAGGTTTTTTGACCAAGTTGAAGTAGTATGGGATAGTGGAAGACTTTATTGCTACATTTGAGCATTTGTATTTCATAAAGGAGGGAACGTTAGATGCTTTTTTCAAGGAATTCTTTATCAGTGGCCTCAAATATCAAATCCATGCCCATGCTCTCATGGATTTCCCCCAGACTTGGTTGGAAGCTATTCAACAAACCAAGGAATCACACTAGATTGTATCCTCCCAGATCTAGAAACCCTCCTTTCCCCCTCACCCTAAACACACCAATTATGCCCCTCCTTCAACTCCCCTCAATATCCAGAAATTAACAAGGGATGAAATGGTTGAACGTCAACTCAAGGGTCTTTTTTATAATTGTGATGACAAATATTTTCCAGGGCACAAGTGTAAGGAACATAATATTTTTATGGTTGTGACTAAGGATATTTCTGAAGAATAAGTTGTTGTTCCACCTATGGAGGAACTACCACCTCCATTTGATCTGACCCCACCCTATGATCCACCATAATTTGACCCGGTGAATTCACTTAATTACCTCACTTGCTTCTCTTCTCCCTAGACTCTCAAATTAATTGGTTACATTAAAAATAGGAAAGTCATCATCCTTGTGGACAGTGGTAGCACCCATAATTTTATTCATGGTCACATTTCCCAAGAAGGAAATTTTTACATATGTGTCATCAATAATTTTCAAATCATGATTGCCAATGGAGGTTACATGAAATGTGGGGGACGATGTGAAAATGCACGGATTCAAATTGGTCGGTATCACCTGAAATCCCATATGTTTTCTATATACATGGGTGATTGTGACATTGTTCTCAGTGTCGAATGTTTATGCACTCTTGGTCCCATTCTCAGGGATTTTAAGGACTTAACCATGCAATTCAATAGGAGGGACAACAATATAAGTTCCAATGCATCACAACAGAATCCCCTAAGATCATCAGTGCCCATCACATGGAAAATCTTCTCAAAAAAGGTCATTCTGTAATTATTTCCCAACTCCACTCCATTCATGTTGTTGAGACACCTTTTGTGCATCTCGACCTCCAATCTATCATCTCCCGCCACCAATTTGGTTTTACCACTCCTAAATAACTTCCCCCTTCCCATGGATTCCATGATCATTCCATCCCTCTCATACCAAGTAGTCTTCCTCCCAATGTTCTCCCTTATCATCATCCCTTTTCCTAGAAAAATGAAATTGAGAAAATTGTTCATGATTTACTAGAAGTGGGTGTTATCCGTCCTAAAACCAGCCCCTATTATTCCCCTATGGTCATGGTACTCAAGAAAGAAGGTACTTGGCACATGTGCCATGATTTTTGTGCCCTCAACAAACTCACTATCAAAGACAAATTCCTCATTCCTATCATTGATGACCTCTTGGATGAATTAAGTGGTGCTCAGTACTTCACCAAACTTGATCTATGTTCTGGCTACCACCGGATCTGTATGAAAGAAGAAGACATTCCTAATATTGTATTTCGAACTCATGAGGGTCACTATGAATTCTTGGAAATGCCCTTTGGCTTGTGTAATGCTCCCTCCATTTTCCAAAGTCTTATGAATAGTGTCTTTTGTCCTTTTCTCCATCATTTTTTCTTAGTTTTCTTTGATGATATTCTCATATATAGTAAAACTTGGACATCACATATCTCCCATGTGAATCAAGTTCTCCATCTACTCTCTAAGCACCAAGTTTTCCTCAAACAAACAAAATGTGCCTTTGGTTCCTCAGAAGTGGAATACCTGGGTCATATTGTCGGCAAGGATGGTGTCGAGGTGGATCCTAAGAAAATTGAAGCTATGTAGGATCGACCTCGCCCTAAAACTCTTAATAGATTACGTGGTTTTTTGGGTTTAATAGGCTATTATAGGAAGTTTGTTCATAATTATGGAAAAATTGCAGCTCCTCTCACTTCTCTCCTTAAAAGGAATGCTTTCACTTGGACTCCAGTTGCGGATCATGCCTTCCAAGCCTTGAAATATGTTATGTGCTCAAACCTTGTCCTAGAATTTCCATACTTCACAAAGATGTTTGTATTCTAATGTAATGGCTTCAGGAAAGGAATTTGGGTCGTCCTCGTGCAAGATGGCAAACCTTTAGCCTTCACTAGAAAACAACTTTTTGAGTGACATTTGGGCCAATCCATTTATGAAAAGGAAATGTTCGTTATTCTACATGCAGTGGATATTTGACTTCCTTATTTATTGGGCCAACACTTCCAAATCAAAATTGATCATCAGAGTCTCAAGTATTTTTTGGAACAACGAATTTCATCACAGGAGCAACAAAAATGGGTGACCAATGTATTTGGCTATGATTATGAGATCATTTACAAAAAGGGAAAGGAAAATGTAGTGACTGAAGCTCTTTCCCAAAAACACGAAGAAGACAGGTCCCTTTTCTCCCTCTCCCTTATTGTACTAGAGTGGCTCTAAGATGTTCATCGGGAATGGCTACAAGACCCCAAAATTTATAGCATGATCCACCAATTGCAACACAATTTTCTAGTTTCTCCAGGGTACCCTTGGCCCAATGAAAAGTTTCGCTAAAAATTTCATTTGTATTTATGCAAGCAATCACAACTTAAATCCACGGTGCTTTCTGAAATTCATGCTTCACCCATAACCAGGCATTCAGGGTTTACCAAAGCCT
>JASDQU010241658.1:1537-23741 GCA_032191745.1 Picea mariana | reverse complement strand
AATTATATTTTGGTTTGTACAGATTATGTCACCAAGTGGGTAGAAGCAAAATCCCTATTCAGGGCTACCAAAAAATTTGTTGTCGAATTCATTTATGAAGAAATATTTACCTACTTTGGTGTTCCTCGTGAAATTGTTATAGACCAAGACACTCAATTCACTTCCAAGCTGATGAGAAAATTAACGGAGAAATATGGGATCAAGCATTGCAAGTCTTCTCCATATCACTCGCAAGCTAATGGTCAGGTAGAGTCCACAAACAAAGTTATCGAATCTATCTTGACCAAGAATTTTCAATTACACCATCAGGATTGCGCTGATAGGCTTCTAGAAGCTTTGTGGGCATATCAGACCACCTCAAGGAACACCATTGGGCATACTCCTTATGAGCTGGTGCATGGGAAACAAGTACTTCTACCAATAGAATTCCAAGTGAGGACTTTTCGTATTGCCACAGAATTAGGATTAAACTTAGATGAGGCTCAGAAATAGCGAGCCCTACAATTAAACGAGTTAGATGAGATTAGGAAATATTCTATCCAATGAACAATATTAGTTCAAAACCAGAGGAGCAAGTGGCATGAGAATTTTATTAAGAAAAAACACTTCCAACCTGGTGATTGGGCTTTGTTGTTTGACTCCCGATTTAAAAATTTCAAAGGAAAAATTACCACTCGGTGGTTGGGTCCTTAAGAGGTAGTTACCTTGTATGATAATGGGGTTGTTAACATCAAAACAATTGACGATGGACAAGTCTAATTCGTATTAAATGGACATTGAATCAAACTTTATCACAGACCCATTTCCAAAGAATATTTTCTACAGGTCATGTCAACTAACAAGGCATTGGTCTTAATAGATGGGGAAGTTTCTCCCTGTTCTTGAGACTTTTTCTGATTTTTTTACTGTTCATATGTAAATAATTTGAAGTATGTTGATAGACAATTCTAGATATTTCTGTAGGTATTTATTTCACCAAGAGTAGACAATTTCAAGGAGACATAAAGGGAAGTATTTTACTTCAAAAATACTGCTATATTTGAACCTTGTTGTCTGCTAAGCATCAATTGAATAATGACTTGTGGTAATTAGCCACATTTTTGCAAATATTTCCATCTTCTTTTTCTCAAGGCATCTTTAATGGCAGTTTTTCTCAAACCTCCACCACTAGAGGATATAAGGAAGTGATACCTTGACTATCAAACTTAGAGGTTACTTGTACAGTTTCCCCAAGAACTATGAGTAAGTGAGTAAAGTATCTTTATTAAATAGTAACAAGGAGGTTTGATTAGTGGTTAGCCATGGAAACATCACAATAACTTAAAAAAATAAGAAAGTGAGTTGAGCCTAAAGATACCTTTATGTTCTTCCCAAATGGTACCATCCACTACACACTAAAAATGCTTGATTATACCATATCTTTAGATAGGATACGTCCTCTTAAGTACCCCTTGCATCATAACAATATCTAAGGAATACATAAAGGAGAGTCATCCTCTAACATAAATACCATCCCAATCTAAAAAAAAAGAAAAGTTTTTTTCAGAGTTGTCTCCCCATCTTCTTTCACAAAGAAATATTTATATTAAAATCTTAAAATATGTTGGACCAGTCTTTGAGGGTGTAAGAGTATAACCCATCCGGATACTGAATAGGTCTGTTGGCAGTGAGTGCCAGCCTATGGTATGACTAGGTAAACCCGTCGGATTACTGAACAAGCTTGCTGGTAGCAGGGCATTCTACCTAGCGAGGATGATAATCTGAAAAAGAAAATAATAATAAAATTCCTAAATCTTAAACTTGTCTTGATGTACGACATTACTTGTAGACAAAGCTAACAATAAGTATGTATGGTTAAGATAAGGTTAATGAACTCCATCAATTTGCCATTGGGAACTAACTTTAATACTATCTTAAGACTCTCTCGCCTACCTCTTCTTAACTATATGTAGGAAGTTTTATCCTATAGGTGGGGCCATATTCTAACCGTCTCGTCAGACCGATATGTGAAATTTATCTCTACACTTAACAAGCTGTAAATCTTAGGCTATTGGGAGAATTGACTAGTTCCCTATATTTTTTATTATGAGGTGTCACAATACTTAGGAGTGGGGGAGGGGTTTCATGAGCTAACAAATAACAAAAATTCATATTGTGACGACCTCCGTCGTTACGACTACATGCGATGCAAATCAAGTGCATTTTTTTTTTAGGAAGGCAACAATGACTACAATTAATCAACACAACTTGACAACGAACGCAACGCACACAGATAAGGCAATAGAAAACAATGACTACAATTAATCAACACAACTTGACAACGAACACAACACACGCAGATAAGGAAATAGATAACAACGACCCAACATACTATCACATCATGCAACTGGATGAAACATGCAATAATCAATAGATGAATAAAAATGGCTACCCGCCCGACACAAGCAAGACAAGGCCTACAATCTAAAGGACAACATCAACAATCCCGACACAACGGCTTCGATGACCAGTAACTAGAAACCTCTACGACGAGCAACCAATCACATTAAGGCGTTACAGAACCAAGTACCAACATCAATTACAACGAACAATATGCCCACATCGGGAAGCACAAGACTCTATCCAGGTTATCATTCGCATCTATCAATCAGGGCATGCAATGATCCCTCATCAGGAATCATGTTGTCACAATGCGATAAGCATGACAATAACCATGGCACAACATAACATATATAGACCTTTAACCCAAGATAATCCCTCGCGTTAGGAGACCAAATTATCTATCAATAAAATACACAAATAATATCTAAGCACACAATCAACAAGTCAACAAGACGCAAGGTGACATCATTCAAAATTAAATGTGTAACTAACCGAAGGTTTTCTTGTTTTCTACAAGGAAATCATATGTGGTGTAACAACTATGACCAATCACCATTTACAATTCAACTTAAGGCACAAGGCGCATAGAACCAATTAACTGTCAAACTGTTAATCAACTTAGCTAATAAAACTATTAAACCCTCAACCATTAATCTTATGCAAGCCATTAAAATGTTACACAATAAACCATAAACCATTAGTTGTTAAATCTTTATGACTAAGTGCAAATGAGTGAACTATAACCCTTGCAATTAATCAATTAATCTATTACCATTGCAATTAAGCAATTAATCTATTGAGTGATTAATCTTTTATTTAGCACCCATGAGGTTGAGGAGGAACATAATTTACTTTTTTATGAAGAATAACAAGTACCCACTTAATATGAAACAAGAGTCTAATCAATAAGTTTTTTTTTTTTTTTTACGAGAAGTTTCGTAGGTCTTTATTACTCAATCAGTTGAGGTAATACATACATGGATCTTAATTTGTGATACTACATAATCATCACAAGGTTTTATCAATTACTTACACATGTTGCTAAACTAATATCGAAATGAAGAGTTCTAGATATGGAGAAGAAAACAACTATAACAGAACATGATTTTTTGGAAATGGAAGGATAATGTTCTAAAATTTCAAGTGGAAGGAGAATGTGTTAAAAATGAGGTCATTTATAAATGAAAAACTAGTCCAACTTTTATGACCTTTTTCATTATAGCAATGTTGATTTAGACATCCAATAATCACCAACATTGAGGATAGATTACCCTTATATATGAATAGGAAGGCCAATTCAGTAGAGATGTGAATAAACAAGTATAACACCCAATGTACTTTAAGTTATAGAAACATTTCCCATATTATGCAAGAGAACAATTGGTTTTATCAACTTGAATAAAGTTTTTAATTTTTTTTTTCTTTTTGTGCTCATTTACATATTACTATACTTAATACCAAATTTGCAAGAATTCTAGATATTGAATAGATCACAATTTTAAAATGAAAGTAAAATTTTCATTTGAAAGATAAACTATATATGTTGTTGTGAGGACAGATTTCAAATTCAATACATGACCATACAATATCTAATTTTCCATATAATTAATTGCAGGAAATTAAAAATCGACCTGCATACTTAAAGGCAATATGAAGGAATTCGACAAGATATTAGTAGAGGCATGTGGCAACTACTCAACGATAAAAAGAACTGTTGTTGGCACAGGGGCAGACCCAGGGTTCAGCTCCAAGAGCGCACCAACAAGCCCTAACTGCTGGCCCTTTCGGTAGCACCTATAAGGCAGATGCAGTCTCACCTAAAGCAGTTATGAGGGGGTTGCAGGACAAAGATGTCTACAACCAAAGAGGATGTCAAGTGGATCCAATACAAGAACAATACAACATTTATATACCACTTATCAGTTCATCCCTACTCTGCACTACTATCTATAAAATTTAACACAGTAATGCAAATAGTAGTATATCAAATGACAAAGAACAGAGCATCAATCACACACACAACACAAGATATACATGGTTCACCCTCTCTCTAGGGATACGTCCACAATATTGTTCTTTATAATATATTAAGATGAAGCATACAGTTCTTGTCTATGCTCTTTGCTAGCATATCTTCTTTCTTCTCCTCTATGTCTCTCTTTCTCCCCTTCCTATGCACCCAGTTGCAGGGTTGATCTTCGCACCCAGCTGAAGATCTTACAATACAGACTACTCTCACAATACAATACTTCTCTCCCAATAGCAATCTCTCCTCATCACCTAATCTCATCTCATAACATAATCGAACAACAAACTTAGAACGACCCCTCTTCCCTCATCTAGGTTCTTATTTATACATTACAATAGTTCACCGATAGCCTTAGGCCAAGACCTAAGTGTCAAAAACCCTAGATATCAAAACCCTAGGTGTCTAAAACTCTAGGTCAACTTGACCCGCGTTTTCAAGGCTTCGCCAGTCTGTCTTTCCTTCCTTCTCATGCGATGCTCCAAAGCATCCAATGGTAGATTTTTCCACTTGTTGAGTTGTCCACGATCCATCTTCCTTGTCGATCTTCCATACTCGATCTCCTCATCCAACTACTTGATTTCTCTTACTTCGCTCCATCTTTTTTGCTCTTTTTCTTACTTCGACCCAGTAACAGTCACTATGTCTTCCGTGCAATTCTCATTTTGCCTTTTCTTCCTTGATCTTCACTTGCTTCCACAACAAAAGGCCAACAGGCCCCCAACACTCACCTGTGACTCGTCCCAAGGCACTTCAGATCTGATCCCTCTGCTTTTCTTTATCTTCGGACTGCACAGGGAAGCCTATGCTTTCTTCTCTATGCCTCCTTTGCTTCCTTATGCATACTGTCTTTTTTGTGTCTAGTACCCATTTTCAATTGCACCTGGTACCTAGACCCTTTTTGTCATGTTTTACTGAGAGCTGTGAGGCAATTGGTTGTCATATTAGAACTTCAGTTGGCTCCCGTTCACCAAACCTTCCTTCCATTTTCCATTCAAATTATTCATCTACGCAACTCCTCCTTCTGTAACATAGGCAACCTCATATGGTCCGAGCCAATGTGTTCAGAACTTCCCTGGATTTTTCATGAAATTACTGTCATACAACAGTGCCAGATCACCTTTCTTAAATGCCTTCTTCTTGATGTGTCTGTCATGGTAGGCCTTCTCTCTTCCCTTCTGAACCTGCTGGTGAAATCCTGCAATGAATTGGTCTTCTTCCAGTTCAACCAATTGCGCAAGCCTCTCTTGAACAGCGCCAATGTCATCGTGGAGTGATCAATAAACATTTTAAAGTGTCCTCCCAACAAGTAGTGGTGAAACTTTTTCAACACATACACCATGGCTAACCCTTCTCTCTCGGTGCTGGTGTAATTAATATCAGTTTTTGATAGCTTTCTGCTAGCAAAGGATAAAGGGTGGTCGATGTCTCCTGTTCCTAGTTGTTCTAACACATCTCCTAATGCAATAGAATATGCATCGACATGCACATGAAACTCCTTACTCCAATTTGGGAAAACCATAATAGGCGCAGTAACCATTTTCTGTTTCAGCGTGTCAAAGCTCTGTTGGCATTCTTTTATCCAATGAAATTGATAGTCTTTCTTCAAAAGTTTCTAAATGGGTGATGTAATTTGTGCATAGTCTTTAATGAATTTCCTGTAATATCCAGTATGTCTCAGTGCAGTGCGTAGCTATTTGAATGAAGTAGGAGGGGTAAGATCAACTATAATGGAAATTTTAGATGGATCTACCAGCAATCCCTACTTGCATACAATATGACCTAACAACACTCCAAATGGTGAAAATCATATGCACTTCTTCAGGTTCAGGGAAATTTGACATTGCCTGCACTTATCCAACATTAGTCTTAAGCATTCAATAAGATTTTTCAATAAACTAAAGACAGTCCAATCATCAAAATAGGCTTCTAGAAATTTATGTAGAAACTCCTTGAATGCTTCAACCACCACCCTAGAAAAGATGGCTGGGGAATTCTTCAATCCAAACGACATCACTGTATACTGGTAGGATCCCCATTCTATTGAAAATTTTGTTTTATGTCGATCTTCTTTGGAAATCTTGATATGATGGTATCCCGAAAATCCATCTGTAAAAGAATATACCTCCTGGCCTCCTACATTATCTAAAACTTCGTCAGTGAATGGCGTAGGGAAGGGGTCATGCAAACAAGCATCATTTAGCTTCCTGAGATATATGCAGATCCTGATCTATCCTATATTCTTGTCTTGTACCACCATAGGGATTATCTATTCTGACTCTTCAACAGGTTCTATGATCCCTCCTTCCACCATTTTATCGAGCTCAATTTTCACTTTCTCCTTATATTTAGGGTTCAATATATAGGGTCTATGTTTGACTGGTCTTGCATCTAGTTTCAAAGGGATCCTCATCTCTCCCATAGGCCCCTTAATTCCCTTCATATCAGTGAACTTGGTTGGAAACAAATCCTCATATTCGTGTAGCAATTCTGTGATCTTTTCAATAGTGGCAGCATCCCAATTGACAACAAAACAAACATCGAACAAACACAGGGCTTTTAAGCAACACCACATAGTCTATATCATACTCTCCAATATAAGAATTCAGGTGTAGTTCCTTATCTGTCCTTATCTTCTTGGATAGTTGATGTACTTCTTTATTTAGTAAAGGATCTACCCTTCCTATCTCATACTTTCTGACCAAATTCTATAGTTCTTGTATAGCTTTCTCATATTTAATCATCTCTATAAACGTATACAAGAAACTGACAAGTTTACTTGCCTCTTTTCCATATCTGGGAAAAGAAAATTGATCAAATGCCAGAGGCATTCCACATTCTCTTAATTCTGGTCATGTCTTTGATGAGGAACCTTGATCTCCCCTAAATTTTTTTCTTGCCTCCTCAAACATTTGTTTTTCTTTCTTTGCATCAAAAGTTTGTGTCTTCTCTATAGCTTTCCTGACTCCTGATTCTTCTGTAGTTTTTCCTTGGGTCATTCTGTCTTCTCCTGTAACAGTGCCTCCTTAAGTGATAATAGTGACTCTGGGATCTACTCCGTGAGGTTCTTCTTAGATTAACTGTATTTGTGGGTTTGCTGAGGTCCCCGTCTTTCCTGAAGTTTAGCCAGTAATGTTGGACATTCCTCGATAACATGCTCGAAGGAATTGCAATAGCTGCAAATGGTACAAGGGTTCTGATAATCTCTTGCTAAATGTCCTAGTTGCGCACAGTTATAGTAGATTATCTGTCCTCGTCCTCAACCCATACTTCCTCCTCTTCCTCTTCCTCGAAATCCACCACGAGGGTTGAATTTTCCACTCTCAGGGGAGTTATACTGCGTATTGTTTCCTTCTTGTTGTTCTTTGCCTTGAATCTTGTATATGTCCCTTGACCTTTCATGCATGAGCTCATAGGCCCTACAATCCCTATAATCATGCCCCACCAACTTGCAGAATGTGCAATACAAATTTGTAGGTGTTTGAACACATTTTTTCATGTAATAGCATTCATTAGGGTGATGTCTATTTCTACATACCTCGCACCAGGGTAGGGTGACTTGCTTCAAATGGATCGGAGCTCTAGAGGCCAATTATTCATGAAATAAGGGACAATGTTCCTTGTCATGGCCTTCTGATTTGCATCTGATACACCATATGTCTTCTCTTTTGTCTTTTCCCTTGTCTTTCTTCATATCTTCGACCTGCAGAGACAAACTGGTTACCTGACTCAAGATTTGACTCATACCTGAGTTGGATTCTCCCATAGGGGTTGATTCTAACTTCATGGTTATTTCCAATGCCTCAGACTGTGAAGCAATATTCGGTTGCATCAGAGGAACTCTGATGTGTGGTAACAGAGCAGTAATGAACCATTCTTTGTTCTTCTCATCTAGAATCTGAAAATTCAACCGACTTGTTAAGGTCTTGAACCTCTGATCGAATTCCCAAACAGGTTCAGCTACTTTCTTCTTGATCTCTTTCAGCTCTGTAATACATTGTCACTCTGACTTGGGTTTCTTGAACTCTGCAATCAATGCATTCTTAATCTCATTCAGCAGCTTAGGCTGTGCAATTCCTTGGAAAAGCTTCATGTACCAGCTCAATGCGCAATCTCTTAGGGTAGTACTAAATTGATCTCTTTTAACATCTTCATCGGTGACATTCTTAATATTTCATATGGATTCACACGGGAACCAGTGCTGATCAGGATCTTCAGATCCATCTCCCTTAAAAATAGGGAGCCTCATCTCATCTTCCATAGAGCTTCCTAGGTTTCCTGTCTGAGTATATGCTGAACTGCTAGTAATAGTACTCTGAGGACTCTGATGACTCTAACTATTCTGATTTCTTAGTGTTGTTGAAACAACAGGAGGAGTAATAGTACTTACTTCAATAGTCTGCGCAGTTCCTGAAGTTTTTGGTTCTTCCCGGCAAGGTTCTTCATTCTTTTCTTCTCTCGGTCTAACAGATCCTGTTTGTTATTCACTCAGTAGCTCTTCATCTTCCCCACTATGGAATCCTTCTTCCTGCAGAAGAGGTTCTTGATCTCGCTCAAACAAGTTCGCCAAAGGAACTTCTCTGAATATCCTTCCGCTGAGCATATGTTCGATCTCTGTGTCATTGTCGTTGTCTGAGTTCTTGAACATTAGTATTTTTGCATCTGAATAACTACTGTATCTTCAAGATTTTCTTCTCATGCAAAGGCATCTTGATTCTCAACTTTAGAAAGTGTAAAAATTTTCCTCGAGGTACTTTAAAGAAATACCTCTCGGCTTGGCTATATGACTCTACTCTGTCAACAACAAACTCGGTGATGTACCCTCCAACGGTGCTATCAAACCAGTGATCTACTGCTCGTGACACGACGTTATCAAATCTCTTGACCTTATTTATCAGAGCTGACGTCCAAACCACAGGAGGTCTAGATATGATCTCGAACTGGGTATCTTCTAACCTAGCTAATCACTTGTATAGCTCCTTATGAATCCCTCCAAAGAAAATCTTGTGTATATCAGTAAATATATACCTTCCTAACCAGTCTTCTGTGCCAAGATTAGGGTTCTTGTTCTAGGCTTCAACGAAGTCCTTTTCTTGATCTTCTATCCACTTATGAATCTATATATTTTATGGAAACCACCTTGACATTCCCTCAAGAAGATTCATGTCTTGACAACGAAACCATTTGTTGGCACAGGGGTAGAACCAGGGTTCAGCTCCAAGAGCGCACCAACAAGCCCTAACTACTGGCCCTTTCGGAAACACCTGAGAGGAAGATGCAGTCTCACCCGAAGAAGTTATGAGGGGGTTGCAGGACAGAGATGTCTACAACCAAAGGGGATGTCAAGTGGATCCAATACAAGAACAATACAACATTTATATACCACTTATCAGTTCATCTCTACTCCACAATAATATCTATCATATTTAACACAGTAATGCAAATAGAAGTATATCAAATGACAAAGAATGGAGCATCAATCACACACACAACACAAGATATGCGTGGTTCACCCTCTCTCTAGGGCTACATCCACAGAACTTTTCTTTATAATATATTAATATGAAGCATACAGTTCTTGTCTGCGCTCTTAGCTAGCATATGTTCTTTCTTCTCCTCTCTGTCTCTCTTTCTCTCCTTCTTGCGCATCGAGATGCATGGTTGATATTCGCACCCAGCTGAAGATATTATAATACAGATTGCTCTCACAATACAATACTTCTCTCCCAATAACAATCTCTCATCATCACCTAATCTCATCTCATAACATAATTGAACAACAAAATCAAAACGAACCATCTTCCCTCATATAGGTTCTTATTTATATATTAAAATAGTTCACCAACAGCCTTAGGCCGAGACCTAAGTGTCGAAAACCCGAGATACCAAAACCCTAGGTTTTTAAAACCCTAGGTCAACTTGACCTATGTTTTCAGGGCTTCGCCAGCCTATCTTTCCTTCCTTCTCGCGTGGTGCTCCAAAGCATCCAATGGTATCTTTTTTCACTTGTTGAATTGTCCATGATCTGTCTTCCTTGTTGATCTGTCATTCTCTGTCTCCTCATCCTATTGTTCTATTTCTCTTACTTCGCTCCATCTTTTCTTCTCTTTTGTTTACTTCGACCCAGTAATAGTCACTGTGTCTTCCACATAGTTTGTGTTTTTCCTTTTCTGCCTTGATCTTTGCTTGCTTCCACAACCAAGGGCCAAAACCACCCTTCCCTTGTGATCTTGCAAAAGGGTTTTTTGAAAGAATAGAATATCTACAAGGATTGTTGAGACTTCCTTTCTAGACATTCTAGGGAAACATAAATCTTGTTGAGACTCATATGGATCCTATTGTCTATCTTTATCCTTGTCCTTTTCCCCTCTTATATTCACTTTCTCCTTTGACTCCATTTCCAAATGATTAAAGGCACTAGTGCATGGTGACATGGTGAATTAATTTTTTCTACAAGATTTCTCTAAATCACCTTCTTTATTTCTAGTTGTTTATGTCCAATGCAAGAAATTGATGCCATAACATTGATGAAATAAATTTTTTAGCTTTCTTATGTAATAATTTCTTTGCTACAAACATTAGGGTTGCATTCCTATTGTTGATAACTCTCTTATAAATCAATAATTAACCATGGAAAAGCTTGGATGATGATTGATATTAAAGTTCTAGTAAAGGGATAAATTTATATATATCTACCTGATGATTCTCATGGTTAAATATTGTTTCTATTATAAAAGTAAAGCTACAGCCATTAGGACTATATAAAGTGTTGGAATATTGGGAGGGGGGTGAATCAGTATCAACACAATTAGTACTTTTAATCAAAATATAAAACCTACAATAATATCATGAGTATTCAAAACATCATAATTCAATGCATAGACATCACATAAACACAATACACCAGAATTTTACATGGAAACTCAATGCAGGAGAAAACCACGGAATGATTTTCTTATTTATCAAAGAGTACATCCATTGGAAGCACCAACTTTCTATTTCTCCAGCTACAACTGGACGGAGGCTCCAACACCCTATTTACAGGTTGCAACCTGAAAGAAGATCCAACTCCCTAAATTTTTTTATCCAACCAGAAGAAGGATACAACCCCCTTTCCTTTCCCTGTCCAACCGCCATGAAATATAAATGTAGACCAATATGTCACTACCACATCAACCTGTCATTGTCCCTCTCACTGGACTGATATACCATCATTGTCACTGTCAGCCTGTCACCAAAAGTTGTCATTTTCAACCTATCACAACAACCTCTGATCTTGTATCTGACCTAGTGTATGTGATCACAGACCTGCATACCTTCCTCAACTTCAACAACAAGAGAATAACATCTTCATCAACCTTTACCTCAGTCTCACGGGACTATTTTTGGATTAGTCACAAACCCTAAATTTCAACAAGAATAACTTTGTACCTGTAATTAATAAGGTCTAAAACTTGTACCCAGCCTTCTTCAATATGCCTTCTAAAGTTCCTCCAAGTTTCACTCCTCGAATCATTCCTGAAAAGGCGTTATATAGAAAATGGAAGACCTTTCTTAAGCCTGACCTATTCTAGAGAGAGAACTTGTAATGCATGACACATGCTCAATATTTGATATATTATTCTGAAAATACCACACAACAAACTATATCCTGTAATATTTCCATTGAAATTGGTCTCACATCAGTTTGATTCTCTATGAAGAAGTTATGATTATTTTACCTAGAACACATGTTTAAAACTAGTTTCAGGACTAGTAAAAATCCTTTATCTTCCACAGAGTGTATATCCAAAAGTAAAATGACCTAGAAGCTGCAATTTCTACCACAATTACCTTGATATGTCTTCTCAACAGCCTTTAATTTTCTCTATCTGAATAATTCTATAAAAATAGTTATAGTGAAAATGGTAATATGACTTGTAAATAACATACCTTAGAACACATCATCAAAAACTTCATCCTCCCTTGAATTTGCGGCCTTCCTTACTTCACCTTCCCTCTGAAATTCGCCTCACTGCCTCAAATCTCCAACCTGTATTCTAAGAATTTATGTTCAATTGACTCTTCTCTATGTTTTAAATGGAAATTTCTTAATGACATGCAACTACCATGAAACTCATGATGGCATGCAACTCACATGCAACATGTTATGTTTTTTTTAGTGTCACTTTACTTCGACATGCAACTTTGTTCAAGGGTCAATCGTCCAACATATAAACTTTCAATAATTAATATTTTTCCATAATTAATTAATGACATGCAATAATTAATTAATCTTTTTCAACAATTAATTAATCCATGTTGCAACCACCTTGATTGGTCAAGCTTCTTGATGACCTTCTAGAATATTCTTGAGGTTCCTCCATCTTCATAGAGCCATATCTCCTCAATTATGAGGAACTACGCGACATACCATATATCACCTGAAATGGCATGACACATAATATCCATCTATGATAGTCTTACTTGCAAGTATACTGACCTTCATGTGTTTATTCCTCTATCAACTACAGGTTCCATGACCAACCTGTCACTGGATCCTCTAACATGGATCATATACCAAGGGCACCTCTTAACCATATTTCCACCATCACAAACACATGTCTCTATCGAGCATGTATTGAAACCAACATACCAACACAATACATGTGCATGTACCATACCATGTACCAACATGTACCATGCATCAACCATGCACATCAACAATATCATGCCATACACCATGTACCATAATATATGCCAAACAAGTAATACCAATGGTGTACCTCAACCAAGTACCATCATCGCCAAGAGATGTATCATATCCATATGCTACCATATACCAAGTGTACACCTTAACAATGTGTCAATATCAATGGTAGACCTCTAACACGACAACCAATTGTCCAATGATCACATCCACATCTCTGGGGCTTCCAAAATTCTCCAAGGGTTGACATCAATCTCTAATACCACTCTCCAAGAATTGACATCAATGGCAACCAACTTTCCAAACCAAATGTCCAACAATATCCCCCTTTAGCATTGATTGCAACACCAACATTGATGACAACATTTATACATGGAAACACCATTTCCATGCACCCCCTATGCCCATCACTCCTCATTAATGTTTCTATCTCTCCCCATTTGAAATCAATTGCAAAGGGTATCTCTCTTGGGCCTTCTCACCCTATCTTTGTGTCTATGTTCTTTCTCTTCACATGTTTATGTTCTTTCTCTCTGGGTCTTTCTCTTACTCCCACTTTGATATCCTAGAAAAAAAGGGTAACTATCTCTCTAGGGCTGCTTCCCTTGTCTGAGATTTCCTTTTGGTTTCTCTCCCTATAGTCACTCTTTTTATCTCTTATTTGAATATTTCTATCCCCTTGAATTCTCTGCAACATGTCATGTAGATCAAATGTAGGTTTCCATATACCTACTTCCTTTTGGATTTTGTATCCATTGGTGCTTCCTCTTGTAAATCACTGACATATATAAAAGAATTCAATTATTTCATTATAAAAAACATCCAACTGTCTTTGATTTAGTCTCTAAACCAATCTGTCATGAACTCATGCTCTCATTCACTAACATATATCCATCCAATCCTACCAAGTGTCCATCCTTGTCCATGTGACCCATACTTTTCAAGACTCTGCTAATTAATTGTACACAATGGTAACCCATCTATCACTTCACTATTATAAACACTTCTCTGAATCTGTTGAAATTGGTCATCACATACCTGCATCTCAAACTAAAAAAACTATTCCTTTACCAACCAATTTGTCATAGGACATTCTATACCTTTGTCATCAAACCACTATGAATCAAATATATGTAATACCACTCTGAAACACTTCAATTTTTCGGAAGAATATATCTTTGAATGGTAAAATTTGTTGCATAGACTCCCCCTATTCAATATTCATATTACTTGGGAGTATCCAAGTTGGATGGCTTAGAACAATGGAGGAATCCACCCTAATGTAGAGTAGTCTTCTTATTCGTCTGTGGATCCATCATCCTCTTGAATTCTAACACTTTCTTCCTGGATTCTAACATCTTCCCTTCTTCATGTGGATTCATCATGATCTTGTACTACTATGTATCCTGAGAGTATGATTTTTGGGACATGTTATTCCTTTACCTTCTATGCATTATGATCTTTCATTGCTACAGATTCTGACAATACGATCCTTGAGACTTGTACTTCTTTCACTTGCTTTTCTAGTCTTTCTCGTACTTTTGTATGTATTTCTTGAGACTTGTTCATTCTTGGGAGGAGGCCCAAAAAAACAATCTTTGAGAAAGTTACCATTTAGAAATTCAAATTTTGGTCAAACTTAGTCATGGTAAAAGAAGTGAGTATACCTAGTGAAGACAGAAATAGCAAGCAAACTCAGTGAAGGTTGGTGCAGCTCAGAGATTCATGTATCTTACTAAGTTGGTGCTTAGCAGTGGGGATTGGTGTCTCCAGTAGATTGGTTTCTATGAATATCTATAATATATTGGTGTCTCTTGATAATTTGGTGCTTAGAGGTGAGGATTGATGTCTACAGTATATTGGTGTCTATGAATATCTAAAGATATTGATGTCTCTTTCCAAGTCGGTGATTAATAGTGGGGATTGGTGTCTCTAGTAGATTGGTTTCTACGAAGATCTGTAAGAGTAGGTTGGTTCCTATCAATATTTTTACCATTGAGTATTGGTGTCTCCAGTAGGTTGGTGCCTGCAAATTTTTGTAACAAAAGGTTGGTACCTACAAATAATTATAAAGAGAAGTTTCATGGTTTTCTCTCGAAAGGGTTTACACGTAAATCTTGTGTTCCATGTTCTATAGTTAATATGTGATTAATTATCTTATGAATGATGAATGTTTGAAAAAGTAAAAAAAATGTATTGTATTGATTCATCCCATCTCTCATTATAAATGTGTGCACAATAATTGGTATTAGAGCTAGTTCCTTCATAAACATTTTAACCACTTGAAGGTAGATATCAGAAGCACAAGTGGAAATTGAAACTGATACTTCAAAAAATGAGCACAAAGGGAAAGAAATGATAGATCTAGAAGAGGAACAAAATGTTGAAAAAAATGCAAAAGTAGATCTTGAAGAACTCATTTGTTCCTTAAGAAAAATAAAGAAGCTTAAGAAAAATAATTTTAGGCAAAAGGAGTAGTTGCAGAAATATGAAGAGGTTGTAGAAATATGAAGAGGAGGATCGTGATGCAAAAGAAAAAAAGTCACAAAGCCTTGAAGAAATAGATAAGACTATTATCATCCTAAATATTCAACTAGAAGATTAAAAAAGTATGGAAGAAGTGATGAGAATCAAGTTGAAGGAAAAGGAATGAAATTACGAGAATCTAGAAGCTAAAATTGTTTCCTTAAGAAAGGAATTGGAGAAGTCAATTACCTAGTTGAATAGAAGCTTGAAGTTTGAAAAGAGTAATGAAATGTTAGATGATATCATCAAATTCCTAATATAACCACTCATTAAAGTTCGTATTGGTTATGAAAAAGATTTAGATGACCACGAAAGAAGATTCAAAAGCTACAGAGCCACCAAAGAAAGTAAAAGAAGGAAAATATAAAAGCTATGTTGATGTACTCAAAATTTCCATTAGCGATGGAGACAACAAGAAGAGAGAAAATGATGTTCCATAGAAAATTAATATTCCTCCCAAACACAATAAGGACATATTTAGAATATCTTTCCCACGAGGATGGCCTCGCACAACTCGACACCAAAACTCTTTCCTTGGCTATTGTTTTTCTTGCAATCACTTTGGTCATAAAAAATTAGATTGTAGAGCATATGCAAGAAATAATCATGTATGGAACACAAACAAAAGTATTTATGGGTTCTCAAATAGAAACTATAATTCATTTGCTACATTATTTGATTACAATGTTGTATGTTATAAGTGCAACAACTATGGGAACATAGCATGTTTTTGTAGAAGTGGCGTAATGGAAACTTCTAGACAAAGAAGGGAAGAATATACCCTTGCCAAACAAAAGAAAGAACCCACAGGAGTTTGGAAAAGGAAGCAGGAGCAAGAGAAGCAGAATAAGGAGGAATATATGCTTTTGCAAACTTCCCTTCATGCTCAAAACAAATTAAACAGATGGTATTTTGACAATGGATGCTCAAGCCACATGCCAGGGGACAAGAACAAGTTTCACACTTTGAAGGAAGTAAACAAAGGTAGTATAACATTTGGAGATAATGCTACCACAAGGATATCTGAAAAATATACTCTTATTATTGATAATGGAAAGACTAAAATAGATAATGTATTGTATGTAAAAGGTTTGGAACATAATCTTCTCAGTTTCATTCAAATGTGTGATCAAGGACACACTCTCACATTTGATTCTCAAGGTTGTGAGATAAGGAAGAAAGGATTGGGAAGATTAGTGGAAAATGAGTATAGAACCTCAAATAATGTATATATCCTCAATGAGATCAAGGGATAAAAATGGCATATGGGAAAAATAGATGAGAGCATGGAATAGAAAAATGTTCTATGTAAACTTTGGTCATCTATTAAAAATTAGCACCAAATAAGCAGTGAGAGATATGCCAAAGATTGTTAAACCTTCAAACACTCTTTGCAAACAATTTCAACATGGGAAATAGACAAGAGAAAGATTCAAATCAAATGAGTACTCAACAATGAAGTCATTGGAACTCATCCACACAGATCTTTGTGGGCCTACAAGAACACAAAGGCTACAAGGTGAAAAATACTTCATGTTTCTCACTAATGATTAATCTTGAATGACACGAGTTATATTTCTAAAAGAAAAATATAAAGAGTTTGAGAAGTTCAAAGTATTCAAATCCTTGGTTGAAAATAAAACTAATTTTAAAATAAAGTGCTTGAGATCATATAGATAAGGTGATTTTATCTCAAATGAATTTGAAGAATTATGTGAGCTTCATGGAATAAAGAGACATTTTTCATCTGCAAGAACTCCACGGCATAATGGACTGGTAGAAAGGAAGAATTGAACCATAGAATAGATGGCTAGAACAATGTTGAATGAAGCTAATATATTAGATAGGTTTTGGAGAGAAGCAGTCAACACCGCAGTCTACATTCTGAATAGAGGGAAAATCAATGTCAAGAACAACAAAAAACCTTATGAATTATGGAAGGGTAAACTAGCGGCAGTTAAATATTTCAAAGTTTTTGGAAGTGAGTGCTACATAAAGAGATATTATTAGGACTTGGGAAAATTTGACTCCAGTGTTGATGAAGGTATCTTTCTTGGTTATTTTTCAAGAAAGAAGGCTTATCGATGTTACAATAAAGCATTGGGAAAAATCATATAGAGTGCCAATGTGAAAGTGGATGAAGCACGGCATCAAAAGGTGAAATCACGTGTTCAAACAAAGGAGTCAAGTTGCAAATAAGAAGAAGAAAAAGGAGAGGAGAATGAAGAAGAAGAATCAAAACATCAAGATACAAAGACACCATCTAGATTTGTCTGAAAGAATCATTCAGAAAATCTAATTTTTGGTGATAAAGATAAAGGAGTTCATATGAGAAGAAGACTAGCAAGTGCACCAAAACATGCAAATTTCTCTTTGCTATCTAAAATAGAGCCTAAGAACTTTACAGAAGCTAGAAAAGGAAAGAATTGGATTGATTCCATGGAAGAAGAGATAAATAAAATTGAGAATAATGAGACATGAGAATTTGTTCAAAGACCAAAAGATAAAAATGTGATTGGCACCAAGTGGGTTTTTAGGAAAAAGTTGAATGAAGATGACAAACTTAATAAGAAATAAAGAAAGATTGGTTTGTAAAGGCTATGCTCAAGTTGAAGGTGTTGATTTCGAAGAAACCTTTTCCCCAGTTGCAATACTATAAGCTATCATAATGTTTTTTACTTTTGCATTATTCAAGAACTTCAAAGTCTATCAAATGGATGTCAAGTATATATTTCTCAATGGAAATTTAGAGGAAGAAGTATACATCAGAAATATCATACGATATGATTAACTATGAAAATATGCACACTCAAAAACTAGAAGGATTCTTATTATCAGAAAATAAGGATCATGTAAGCAGATTGAAGAAAAAAGTCTATGGGCTAAAACAAGCTCCCAAAGCCTAGTATTCAAGACTTGACAAATATCTACAACAACAAGGCTTCAAAATAGGAATTTTTGACAGTAATCTATGCATCAAGATAGTGGAATAAAATTAGTTGATTATTGTGGTTTATGTAGATGACATAATTTTTCGAGGAAATATGAACAAAATGTGCTAGGATTTTGCAATAAAAATACAAAAGGAATTTGAGATATCTATGCTTGGTGAATTTTCATTATTTCTTGGTTTATAGATTTCTCAATTCAACAAAGGTATATTTTCACAAACCAAGTATATCAAGAAAATGTTGAAGAAGTTTAGAATGGAAGATTGTGCACCAGTTAGCACACCCATGGTCGCGGGTTGTAAATTGAGCACAGATAATGAATCTTTGGAAGCAAATCAAACATTGTATAAGTTAATGATTGGAATACTAATATATCTGACGACATCAAGTCCAAACATTATGCAAGCAGTAGGATTGGTTGCATAGTTTCAATATGCACCAAAAGAAACTCATGTGCAAGAAGTAGGATTGATTGCACAATTTCAAGATGCACCAAAAGAAACTCATGTGAAAGCAGTGAAAAGAATATTTAGATATCTAAAGGGAACCCTAGATTTTGGCTTGTGGTACTAAAGAGGTGGAGAATTTACTCTAACACCATATACAGATGTGGATTGGGTAGGAAACATTAACGATAGGAAAAGTACAAGTGGAGGATCATTATGTCTGGGCAACAGTATATTGTCCTATTTGAGAAAGAAACAGTCTTTAGTTTCTCTATCCATGGAAAAGTTCGAGTATATAGAAGAAACAACATGTTGCATACAAGTCCTTGGATGAAGTAGACTTTGAAACATATTAAGGTAGAATATGATCACCCAATCTCAATAATTCGTGACAACATAAGAGAAATAAATATTTCAAAGAATCCTTTTATGCACTAAAAAAAAAGCATATTCCAATCAAGTATCACTTCTTAAGAGAAAAAGTAGCAGAACATAATTTCAAGTTGGAATATGTTGTCACCAAAGAAAAAATTGCAGATATTTTCACAAAAACCCTTCCCAAAAAGATATTTGAATATCTTAGAAAAAAATTGGGAGTAATATCCATATCATCACTAAGTGCTTAAGGAGAAGCACAAGCTCGGGGGGAGCATCCCTTTTTCCATTGATGTCAAAGGGGGAGAGTTGCAGATAGGGGGAGAATTATTTCTATGCCTGGTGGAATATGTGTTTTGTTGCAATATTGTCATTAATGACAAAGGGAGAGATTGTTGGAATTATTGTCATTGATGTCAAAGGATGTCATATTATGGAATTACAATACACATAGAATTTCCAAGATATATATATAGATATAGATATAGATATAGATATATTAAAAAAGGGGTGCATGTGAAAAAGTAAAAAGTGAAATGGTGGTTTCAAACCCATGGGTTTGGGGTATTTTACCATGGTATTAAAAATGGATTATTTAATTAATGCACATGTCCCTTCATGAAGGGTTATGAAAAAGTATAAAAAGAGAAATCATTGAGAGAAAGTAAGTGTGCGAAAAATGGATTAGCAAAGATTGAATTGTGAAATCAGTTTCAAGTCATCTTGGAATTTTCAAGATAACTTTTTTCTAGGACGTTTCAGACCCTGCGATTTGGAAAAGGTGGAGGAGATATCATGGTGTACCTATGGTAAAAATTTCAGATGATGTTTCTTTATACTTCAATAGATATGCCCTATGGAATTTAAGGTTCTTGAATGATCCTGAAATAAGTTTCAAACATGTCATCTTAGCACTTTAGCTATAATGTATTTTCTATTATGTTTCAAACCTTGATATTTTGCAAAGATGGAGGAGAAATCACGGTACATACATGTGGTAAAAATATCAAATTATGTTTTTCTACACTTTCAGAGATATGCCCTATGGAAGTTAGGGTTCTTGAATGCTCCTGAAATTAGTTTCAAACATGTAAGCTTGGCACGTTTGCTATAAGGTATTTTCTATGATGTTTCATACCTTGATATTTTGCAAATACATAGGAGAGATATTGGTGTACATGTGGTAAAAATATCAAATGTTGGTTCGCTATACATTCCGAGATATGATTTGTGGAATTTGGTGTCTTTGAATGGTCCTGGGACAGTTTCAAACAGGTCAGTTTGGCATTTTCATTATAACTTATTTTCTAAGACTCTTCGGACTATGAAAATTTTAGAGAGAAGAGGATACATATATAAGTACCTCAGATAAAAATATAAAAATATGATTTGAAAAATTGGATACATGGCATGCTATACAAGTTTTCTCTTGGTAAGAGGACCAAAAAAACAATCTTTGGGAAAGTTTCCATTTGGAAATTCAAATTTTTGCCAAACCTAGTAAAGGAAGAAGTAGTGAGCAGAATTGGTGAAGGAAGGATCAATGAGTATACTTGGTAAAGAAAAAACCAGCAAGAATACCCAGTGAAGGAAAAAATAGTAAGCAAACTCAGTGAAGATTTTTGCAACTCAGAGATTTTTGTCTCTTTCTAAGTTGGTGCTTGGAAGGTGGGGATTGGTTCCTCCATTTCATTTGTGTCTATGAATATCTATAAGAGATTGGTGTCTCTTTCCAAGTTGTTGTTTGGAAGGTGGGGATTGGTGTCTCCAGTAGATTGGTTTCTATGAATATCTATAAGAGATTGATGTCTCTTGCTAAGTTGGTGCTTAGAGGCAGGGATTGGTGTCTCCAATAGATTGGTGTCTGTGAAGATATGAAAGAGATTGGAGTCTTGTGTTAAGTTGATACTTAGTGGCAGGGATTGGTGTCTCCATTAGATTGGTGTCTACAAATATATGTAATATTCAATTGGTGCATACCAAGATTTGTACCAGTGGGGATTGGTGTATTCAGTAAGTCGATGCCTACAATTTTTTGTAACAGTAGGTGTTGGCAAATTCAGTAAACAGGCAGCGTAAGCTTGTCATTGATGGCAAGAACAACAAGGATAAAAACCCGTGGAGATTCGAACATGAAATCTCAGGAGGAACAGCGTTGAGGAGAACACGCACAGCAAAGCTCAAGATACAGGAGTTCGTAGAAGAGAAGGAAGGCAGAGATCTGCAGTCGTTGGATCTCATTCAGAAATCCAACTAGCCATCAGATCGGACAGGAGCTGCACGAGGTTTACCATCGGGAAAAGCCAAGGTGAAATCCCAACAGAACGAGAACCGTTAGATTTGGTGTAGGGTCGCCGACAGTCGTCAGATCTGAAGAAGCTCGGAGGGAGCAATAGGAGCTGTTGGATCGGGCAGAGAAAGCAGATCTGGACCGTTGAGTATTTTTACGTCCAGAAGAAGCTCAGGAGGAGCCTACAGGAAGAAGTGATCTGAGCCATCAGATCCGGAGTAGAAATCTCGTCAGCCGTTGGATCAGGAGGAGTTGCGCGGAGATTAGCCTCTGGAGGAGGAGCACACCAAGAAAAAGGATCTGAGCCGTCAGATCAGAAGCAAATACCTGTCAACCGTCGAATTTGTAGGAAGTTGCACGGAGGTTAAGCCTTCGTGAACAGTAGGGGAGAATTCCCAATGGGATATGGACCATCCGATTGGAAGAGGACACGTGGCTGAGATCGTGCGAGAGTCGAGATATTGGCCATCGGGAAATCGGAGTTCTTGAGGACAAGAGAAACGGGACATCAGAAGTCTC
>JASDQU010241657.1:179298-200822 GCA_032191745.1 Picea mariana | reverse complement strand
GGGTCAAATAATTGCCTCCATGAGGTTGAGTTTGGACGAGATGTCCTAAAACTGACCTTGGAAGCACTGTCTCTCGATGAGGGCTAAGGACCCATACCCTTTGTTGAGTCGAGGTTGTACGACCTATCACATACCAAAACGAGGCCTCGTGAATTGAACCCCCAGCTAGGTGTAAATTGTGTTGATCTCAATCTCTTCCCCTCTGAAGTAGAAGTATAAGTCTGTGACAGGCTGCTTTGATGTATTGAAGATCATGACCTTGGTTTTACACACGTTGATCGTCAACTATCGGAGGTCACAGAAACTAGCTAGGGCATCAATCTACCTTTGCAATCCCTAGGGAGTAGAGGCCTACAGGATCAAGTCATCTGCGAACAGGAGCAGAGAGATCGGTACCTAATGAAGGAGACAACCATCTCCATCTTGGATGTGATCGTGGAGGAAAGACTCTAGCTCATCAATATAGATTCTGAAAAGCATCGGCGAGAGGGGGCATCCTTGCTTTAGCCTGACGGTACTCTAAATAAAATCGGAGAGGTCGTGAGCCAACCTGAGACGTCCCAAAACTGACTCTTACAATCTCATGATGGCTGTTAGGAGGGTCTCATATATGTTTATGTCATGAAGTCTTTGGAATAAAGCCTCCCGTGGTACTGTGTCAAAAGATTTTCGAAAGTCTACAAAACAGTAGTAAAACCTTGAAGATTGATGACGAGCCTCCTCAATAATGGTTGTGAGTGTGAAAATGTGATCAGTTGTCAGGTAATCCAGGCGGAAACGGCCTGTCCCTTAGCTCTGAGATGGCGACTCTCCAAATCATCAAAAAGTCGTTGATGCAGAGTTGTGGCATAAAGTTTGGAGAATGTATGTCCCACCATGATAGTCATGTAATTGTTTGGATCCAAAATATTCCCCGACTTGTGAATAGGGTGAATGATGTGCCTCGTCCAAGAGTGAGGGAAACCTAAACATAGTACATGGTTAAATAAATCAGCAATATGCAAGTCAAGGGAACGGATACCATGCATAAGAAATTCGGCCTAGAGGCCTTCTTCATCTGTTGCTTTGTTGGTACTCATAGCTATGGCTGCTCTCCCGATGTCTCTCTCAGAGAAAAGGTGGCATGAAGAGGGAGGGGGGCAGATGTGGATGGGAGGTTGGGCAGGAATTTCGTAAAGGGAGGTTGTGTGGGAGAACAAAAGGTAACATTGACTCCTTTTTCTTATCACTATGTTGAGACAACGCATTCAAAGAAGATGTCACTCTTTTTCAATTTCTTGATGTGACGAACAAGAATGGTATGACATCGATGTTGTTGTAGCCCACGTAAGGGTATTTCATCTCAATGTAAGCTTGTTTGTCTATGTTTTCTGTCTCAAGAGGGATGCACAATGCATTACAGTGGAAATCCAACAAACCCACAAGCTCTCACTCCAAGTAGCAAGGGAAAATAGCTCAGAGGGTGTGCAAAATAGTCTCCATGTCAATTTGTATTTTCATAGTGTATGTAATAAAATTTTCTTTTTACCAAATAAAATGAAAAAAACTAACTATATGGTAAATAGGATGTAATGTGAAGCGTGGAGCCTAAAAGATACAAGACAATATACAATGGTGGGCCAAGAAGAAGCAATTGATTCTATGTTGCACAAATTTTCGGAACATAAGTACATTAGGTATGAAGAATTTTGAGGTTCCTAATGCTTCCCAACAAGCATGTCTTTGACCTCTTGTTGGGCACTAAGTTCAATGGTTTTCAAAACTGTTTTAGGACCGCCACCAAGTCTGAAATCTTTTCCCACTGAATCTGCCCTTAAACTTGTGATTTTATGCTCTTTTGATGCCTCTTTGTGAAGGGTTTATTTAGGATAGTTTTGTTGTCCAAGTTAGCTCTTCAACATCCATTAAAACATAAAATACTCCTCTAGGATCTTTACACCTACTTGCTGAAATAAAAGAATGCAAACCACAAGATCTTTACACATGTTTTTGGTCAACATGACCCTAGAAAACCCCCATGGGGAACATCAGTCGGAAGAGAAATTTTAATATGGAGATCTCAAGCTAAAATAGCAACAAGAAACAATAACAAAGGAACCTGGTACAATAGCCAACTCCTTCTCGAGCTTGGCTTTGGAGTTCCTTGGTAAATGTACCCTCCTTGGGTTTTACGCCTCTCTTGGATGAATGCGCCCTTGGCCTTGCTATACCTTCTTGATTTCTTGCTTTACTTGCTTGCCTTGCTTGCTAGTGTGTATCCTTAGTCCAATAAGTGTGCCCCTCACTCAAGCTTTGTGCCCCTTGTTTGCTAGTGTGCACCCCTACTCCAATAGTGTGCCCCTCTCCAAGATGGTGCGTCCCTTTCCTTGGTGTGCCCCCTCTCAAAACCTTAGTGTTCCTCCTCTCATGAAGTGAGCACACTCAAGCACTAGCATGCCCTTGCCTCTCACAAGTGCACCCACACTCCTTGCGCCCTTGCCTCTCACAAGTGCTCCCAAGCTTCTCCTTGTGCCCTTGCCTCTCACAAGTGCACCCAAACTTCTCCAAACCCCAAAAACTCTCTTCTCATCTTTCACCCAACTCTCTCAAGTGAACAATGAATGCACTCCCTTCACCTTTTCCCTCCTTTAGCCTCATCCTTAGGCTAACCTAGAAAACCAATGGCCAAGATTAGATCTTAGGCCAAACCCCCAATCAATGGTTGAGATTAAATCTCAAAAATGACTTAAGTGAAATAAAGTCACTTTGACTTTATAACATAAAGTAAAGTGGTAAGGGTCGAATATTTCCCCCTTCAAGTTAGACACTCAATAACTCAAGGGGACCACTTTCCAAGGTACCCAAATCTCAACACTCCCTCTTACTCACCACTCCCAACTTGTCCCTGAAGTAAACATCCTTGCCCCTTGGCAAGGACTCGGTGAGAATGTCTGCAACCTGCTCATCATAAATGGGCTCAGAATCTGATCTGTTCATCACCATAGCCAAGTGGGACCCAAACCTCTTTGGTGCCCTGCTCTCTCTCATCAACCTCTGAGGCTCTCCAACATACTCCTTGGCCTCCTTCAAGGTCTCCTGAAACCATCTCGGTTTCTTCTTCCCTGAAGTAACCTCTATTGGAGTAGTCTCATCATGCCCCTGAGTTTCATGCACAGATCTTTGCAAAGTAGTCTGTGACCCTGAAGCACCAACACCAACTGTCTATATACTCGAAAACTGTGAACCTGAAGTTATCCCGGGTGGACCAGTCACCCCTGAACTTGGTGTAGTCAAGAGATCTCTCGAATACTCTGTCCTCCTCGAATATGACATCTCTCCTCACCACCACTCTCCTAAGTGTTGGAATGTAGAACCAATAGGCCTTAGAGACCTCTGAATGTTGTGGGATCTAGCTTTGTCCTCTTCTTTGAGGGGACATGAGAGAACATCAAGCACCCGGTGTTCAACATCAGGCCTACTCCCAGTGAACGCCTCCTCAGGAGTCTAACTCCCCAAAGCTCTATGGGGACTCTTATTCTGCAAATAAATTGTAGTACTACAAGCCCCTGCCCATAAGTAGAATGGAAGTGCCTGATCATGCAGCATCGATCTCCCTGCACCAACTATGGCCTTCTTCTTCCTCTCTGCAACCCCATTCTGCTGCAGGATGCAAGGAACGATCAACTACCTTTTGATACCTTGTTGGGTACAAAAATATACAAACTCCGTGGAGGTATATTCACCTCCATTGTCTGACCACAAAACCTTGAACTTATTTCCTGTCTAGTTCTCCACAAGAGCTTTGAACTCTTGGAACCTCTTGAATACCTCACTCTTGGTCTTTAGGAAATAGATCCAAGTCTTCCTGGAGTGGTCATCTATGAAAGTAACATAGTACTCCTAACCACCCAAGGAAACTCGTGACATGGGTCCACACACATCTGTGTGTATCAAGTCTAGTACCCCAGCCAATCTACTGACATTGTTGGGAAAGACAGTCTTAGTATACTTCCCAAGAGCACACCCTTTGCATACCTCACGATGCTCAATGTTGAATTCTGGCAAACCTGTCACAATCTCTCTCAGTGATCTCAGAGCTCCATAATGCAAATGAGCCATCCTTCGATGCCATACCTCACACAACTGATTGTTGCTACTGCTACTCGCCAAGGCATGCAATGGTTGAAAAGAAATTTGTACAGGTTCCCCTCACGTGTCCAAGTCACTCTACCAGAAGTGACAGTGGACCCCTTAAGGTGAATGAGGACCTATGTCCCTCTGAAGGACACCTCAAACCCCTTATCCTGGATGGAGGAAATTGAAACAAGATTCTTCTTCAACCCCGGGACATACAATACATCCCTAAACACCAAGGGTGGCCTCAACTCCCTCTGAAAAGAAATTGCGCCACACCCAGCCACCCTGACTATGGTGTTGTCTCCAAGCACTATCTCCAACCTGATCTCTGGATCTCTGAGATCAGTGAAGTGCTCTCTCACACCTGACATATGACTCGATGCTCCACTATCAATGTACCAAACGTTGGATGGTTACACAACTGTCAAAAAACAAACTATCAAGGAGCACTTCCTCTCAAACTGAGAGGAAAACTCGTCCTTCGTTGTTGTCGTTGCAGTACCACCCTACTTCTTCTTCTTCCTATTGGGACATTGTCCAGCATAGTGCCCCATCTGGCTACAAGAAAAGCATTTCACTTTGCTCATATCCCTTTGTTGCTCACCCCCTCTCTGTTGTTGTTGCTTSGCCCCACCCTTGGGACCCTGCTTGGTCTTCTTCTTGCCCTTTGTCAAAAGAGAAAGATCACCCTCATCACCATCCTCATCCTGCTACTGACTAGAATATCTGGAGCCAACTCTAAGCTCCTGCACAAAGTCATCCCAAAGCCTCTCCCAACTGGGCATATGCTCTCTTGCCACGATGCCTCGTATAAAACTCTCCCAAGGTTTGTAAAATCCATTTAAGGTTGTCCTCACCAACTCAGAGGGATCTACTATCTCGCCAACCGCTGCCAACACATCATGAATCTAAGAAAATCTTGTAAGGAATGAGATCACTGAATCTGTCTTCGTCATCTTGGTGCCCCTTAACTTCTCCTAGAGCACCATCCTCTGGTTTTGGTTAGGGCTTTAACAAAGATCACACAAGGACTATTGTTGATGATTGCAGCGTCGTGAGACATCCTCCATGATACATTCTCCTCTGTGACTGAGTTGAGTCAACCTGAGAGGGAGCCCAGTGTTGGGCATACCCACGTGATGGGGCATCGTTCTCCTATGTGTGAGAGTTGAGTCGTCCCCCAAGTGGTTGGGGCATCGTTCTCCTATGTGTGAGAGTTGAGTCGTCCCCCAAGTGGTTGGGGCATTGTTCTCCTCTGGAGAGTTGAGTCGTCTCCTTGTGGTTGGGTGTGCCCATGTGATGGGTATATCGTTCTCCTCTATGTGAGAGTTGAGACGATGTGGTACTCCAGATGATTCTGTTGAGTATGACGTCCCTGTGGCTGAGCACAGGTGGACCTGTCCCTAATGGATGAGCACTAGTGGATGTGTGAGATCCTTGTTATATTGTCTAAGAGTAAGATTTACCTGTAACCCTAATTATGTTGTAAAAGGTACAGGTCAGCCCCACCATGTAAAGATAATTAATATTGTAATTATTAATTATATTTATTATATTATTAAGTTGTACATGTCGGCCCTGTTGACCACCTATTTCGACTAGGGGGTCAACTCCATGTGCCATGAAGCTATGTACTTGATGGTGCAACCAAGTTGAAGATTTTCTGGTTCTACAAGGCATTTTTGGCCTCAGCACGTATTTTTGTAATTGGAATCTCCGCTCCCCTACGTGGGATAATAATGTAATGGCTCTGCATGGATCATATTGTAGGTTAGTTACCTAGGACTTTATCATTAGGGAAGTCTTTTCATCGAGTGTTTTTTTTCCTCAGGTAATTAATTTTACCTAACCAGCCTTTTTAATTACCCTTGAGTTTTTCACTCCCACAATAATCCTCCAAAGTGATGAAAGGCGTTCTAATGATCGAGTCCAATGGGTGATTAGGGTCTAGGAATATTGTAAATGACTATGCTAGACATCTCCTAGAGTCTTGCGGAATTTCGTCGAGTTTTTGTAAAAAAATAAGCAAAAAGGTTTGAGAAAGAGTGGGAAAGGTTTCCTAACATTTTTCCTAAGTTGGAAAGTTAATTTTCCACTTAAAAGACCCCCCCTTGCTTAGCCAACAATTTAAAGTGGTGTTTCATTGCTAATTGACATGTGGGAATTAAAAAGTTTAAGTGAAAAAAGCCACCTAAACCCTAAATTCGCCCTCCTTGGTGTTTAACTTAATGTTTGACCATAGGAAAATGTGTTTTCCCCCTTTACACTTCAGCCCTCAAACCCTAACTCACTACCAAAACCCTAAAAGTGACTCTTCCTTGACTTATCTATTTCTCTTGGATGTGTGACACTTGTAACTCATCCTAAAGGGGTCTCTCTCCTCTCCCAAGTATAAAAGAATGCTCACCCCCCCCCCTCATTACACATCTACTCTCAGCTATTGTTACTATGCCAAAATCTCTCCCACTCCTCTCTCTCTCTCTCTCTCTCTCTCTCTCTCTCTCTCTCTTCTTGTTCTCATTCTTGTTTCTCAAGCTTGTGGCAAGTATTTGCTCAAGCATGTTTCTACTAAATAAAGAAATCTTTGGAGGATCCATGGTGTTGAGAGTCTTCATCCATGGTGTTGAGAGTCTTCTTGGTGTCATCTTGCAACTATTGAGGTGATCTTATTCTAGTTTTTCTTTCTTGTGCATGCTTTAAGTTTATAGATCTAGAGTAGGAACTCCAAGCAAAAGCATTTTGCTTGGATAGATTTGTGGTAGTATTATCATAGATCTAGTGAAGTGTTTATTTGGGTATTGCAAAGTATTTTGTTTTACCATCTAGATCTATTCACATCCTCTCTATTTTTTTTAGCTTTTCTCACAAGATTTGTAGGTTACCTAAGGATTTTATGTGAAGATTTCAGATCTGGAAATCATCCATTTCACCCACTTAAAACCTCTAAATATTTTTGTTCTTTATTTATGTACATCTCCATACTTCTTTTGCCATTCTAACATCTTTGAATAGAGCATTTAAACATATTATACTTGTTGATTTTTACACTGAAATTTTTTGGATTGTTCTAACAGAAATTTTCCCAAGATTTTGGTATTTTTTGCAGCTTTTCCAGCAAGTTTTGTTTGCTGATTTGTTGCAGGCCTGCACCAAAAAGAAGGTGCTACAGCCCATTTGGGGCCATAAAATGTCCAAAAGTAACCTCCTAAGCTAGGGTATTGAATACCCTCTTCTTCCTCTACTTTCTCACATTGTAAGCAAGCCCCAAGAGAGTCTCTAGGGCTTGCATTTCTCAAGTTTATTTAAATTTCTGCAATTTTTTATTTCTTGTGCCTACACCTAGCAAAGAGGCTTGACTTTGCCACCCATGCTATATCGTAAGGCTAGAACTTAGATTTTGTTTATGTTTTAAGCTTTCATTTTTATTGCCCCATTTGTCCTCAAGACAAGGTTGTGTGGCTAGGTTTGCTTATTCTTTTTCAAGTTAAGTTATTTTCTTGCATTCTTTTGCCTACACCTAGCAAAGAGACTTGGCTTTGCCACCCATTCTATATCGTAAGGCTAGTTTAGTTTGTTAGATAGTTCCATGGTTTATGTTTCATGTTTCTAGTTCTTTTTCTTTCAAGTTCATGTGAATATCAAACTAGTTAGAAGCATTTCTTTATCTTGTTTAAGCCCTTGGAGGCATTTTCTTTTTCTTGTACATTTTATTTAAGCATTTGTTATTTCATTTTGTTCAAGCTTTCAACACAAGTAATTTTTAATTGCTTAATCAATATATTTAGGCTCTAGGGGAATCAATTTACTTAGCCTAATTAGATCACCCATTACTGATACAACTTTAGCCACCAAAAAGGAGGCTTGTGGAGGTGACTTGGGGTGCTAGATCAGGGATGATCTCACGACACTAGGTGTCCCTCTTGTTGAACACCCAAGTTTCTGGATTGACCTGTGGAGCTAGGGTAAGGCCTTGTTTGCCTTGCTTCTTGAGCACCCAGCAGTCATTTTGGCCAAAGCGGTAGGAGTATTGGGGTAGTCACCTAGCCTAGGAGCGCAACTTAACTAATTTCAAATCTAAAACTTATTCACAATAACCTAAGCCTTAACTTCTTAATCTTATCTAAGTGGTTTATGCTCTTTTATTTCAAGCAACCTTTACTTTAACCATTATCTTTCAAGTATTCTAAATGAGCATTGTTGTGATTAAGTAATTCGTCTTAAGTTGCGCACTAGTGCCCGTGGAGGCTTCTCTTTCAAGTTTTATCTTTCATCCCTTGAGTTGTGCACTTGTGTTTCTAGTTGCCTCCTTGAAGTTGCGCACCTTTCATTGGGGCACTTCAAGCTTGGTTTGCAAGTAATGTTGGTGGTGAATGCATCTTGAGCTATTTCCTTTTTCTTATCTGTAAAATCCATTGAAGAGTCAGTTCATATTTGCTTCACTATTATAATTGATCTAACTAGTGCTTATCTCATTTATTTGTAAGTAGTTGTTCTTTTGTATATTGTTTAATCATCTAACTATTCTTTATTTGTTGTAATTATAATTCTTTTGTATCCAATCTAATTTGTAAAATTATTCTTTGCTTTGTTTAGATCTCTTGTTGTAACTTAGTTGACCCCATTGCCCAACCTTAAGCACTAGTCTTAGTTGTCTTAAGGAAAGGTTTGCTTTTGCATTAAAGTTTTGCATTGGCATTGCTTGCCTCTCATATAAGCTAGTTTTCCCTAACCTTTAACAAATTAAAATTAACTCCTAGATTTCATCTAATAACTCACATAGTAACTAGGGTCTACCCCCCTTGGCTTCCCTAGGAGTAAGCCTAGACGGAAGAAGTTCAAGTCGAGGTGACAGTGGGCTTGAACTTAGGCATTGTGCCTCCGAGGACACACTACATGGATTGAGACTCAGTCCACGTTTGCAAGTGTGTATACGGACGGCAACAGGCCCTATTGTGCCAATGGACACATCATTTGATGTGATAAGTTTTGTATAAATAAAGGTGAATCCCCATTGATGATTACACACTTATCATTGTGTCATCTCATGATTTCAGAAGTTGAGGTCTGAAATTATGAGAACTGCAGCTCACACTTTTTTAAGAGCTAGCTTTCTCATTCATAGCAACACCCTTTTGTGTGCTAGGTTTGGTGGTGGATGGGGATCTTCTCTTGAGAATATAGCAAAGGATTGTTGCGTTTTCTTCCCTTGTGTAGAAGGGTTTCCCAAGATATTTCTTGTGTTCTTGTGCATGGTTATTCTTCTTGTGATCTTGGTTTATTGCAGCTAGTTATTGTTACTGCAGTCATTGTGTATGGTTCAAGTAATGCTAAACAGAAAAAGAAACGAACATAGCTTAGAGAAAATTCAACATGGTATCAGAGCGGGTCCTAAAGATGAACGTTGCACAGTTTGAAGGAAGGTCGTGGAGGTTAAGGGCTGATAGAACTTTGGCCGCTAGTATAAGGAAGGGGCGGGACCCCTGTAATAAAAGTGGAAAGATGAATGAAAAAGAGGTCTGAAATTTTATGTGGCTTTAGGAGACTCTTACCAGCTATGGAGGGAGACCTTAGGCCTCATTTTTTGTATTTCCTTTTGTTGTTGGGCAAGTATCTTGGAAGAAGAGGTCGAGTAAGCCGCAGGCCTGTTCTAGTCCTTGTGTAAGGGTCAAGTAGGCTGGAAGAAGAGGTCGTGCCCTAGGAGGAGGGTTGGTTGCCCAAGATAGGGTGGCTGCATGCTTGAGGAGCAAGCCTAGCCACAGCCGCAGGCTTGGTTGAAGCAACCGCATCAAGAAGGAAGGTCTGGCAGCAGAGAATAGTACCCAGACTGTTGGAGAAGTGAGGCCGCAGGCCTTTAGACTAATTTTGTGGCAGCCACAGGTGGCCAGCAGCAAGGAGTGAACCTTGGGAAAGCTGGACAGAACGGATAAAAGGCTGGTACAGACCTGTAGCAGCAGATTGGGAGTCTAAACAAAGGTTAGAGCAGCATGCTCGAAGGCTGGACAGTTGACCAGCAGTGAAAGAAGACTAGTACAGAAATCTTCAAGGAATTGACAAGTGTCTAGCAGCAGTAAGGATGACGCATGCAATTATGAACATGCCTATTATTGTATCTCATGGTTAGGTATACAAGTCAGAGATCAGAAGGCCAAATATGCCAATTTAATAGACAATAATCAGTTCACAATCTATAATGGAAATTTGCATCAAACATGTTAGTCACAGCAGTGCTAACTTGAAACCTATAGCCTTTGAAGTAAGCTTACAATTCAGAAAGGTTGACTGATAGTGTTTTCATTTCATATGGCCATACTATGGACAGAATTAAGAGTATTTGGACAAGTGTCCCAGTGATTGTGACTATAAATGATTGTTGTAACAACAAGGTAAGGACACAAGTATTGTGGACAACATCATTCAAAGTATGTGAGCATTTTAAAAAAACACAAATTGTAGCCTTGAGAACCATCTCTCTCAAGCACATGACAACTTAAGGCCGAAACTGATAAAGTCACATATACCAACTTTGTTTCTTGAATACATTCATGCCCAAACTCGTCATGCTTGAGACCTGGGTTATGATATGCATGCTATCTATGCTTAAAGTCTATGGAAGCTACAGAAGGCAGCTTATCAGTGCTTGATGACAGTTGACAAACATGCAAATATCATATGACAAGTTCCATGCTCATGGAAACAAGTGTGCTTGAAGGCTAGTGCAGATTGTGAAGGAGTATCATTACTCATCAAGAGATTGCCCAAAACAAGCAAGCAGACTAAAGAACTGACAATGTACACTCCAGGTATGCACTTTGCATAATTGACCTCATTCTTAAATTTGTAAAATGGCAGTGGATCTTGTGCACTTAGTATTGTTTATCATTTTGATAATGAAAGGTATTATCCCTGGTGTGGGAGCTCTCATGACTTGAACTATTATCTCTGGTACGGGAGTCCATTTTTCTTGGTTGGTTGTTATCCTAGTCCAGGAGGCCATTTTGGTTGTTATCCCTGTGGGAGGCCATCTTGGTTATTATCCTAGTACAAGAGGCCAGATTTTCTTATTTAAATTATTGGAGGACCATGATCCCAGGTACAGGAGTCCAAATTTTCTTAGTTGGTTATTATCCTAGTACAGGAGACCATTTTGATTGTTATCCCTATGGGAGGTCATCTTGATTATTATCCTAGTACGGGAGGCCAGCAAAGTTTTGTAGAAGCAGTAGAGGACCTGAGAAGACATGGGATGTCTCCAGGTTAGCAACACCAGAAAAGGAAGATGTCTATCCTTCAGACTTCAGAGGGAGTCAAACTATTTGAGAAGAAGGAAGAGAGAGTACCTTCTCCCCCTTCAGCAATTCAGAGGGAGACAGCCATTGATCCAATCAATCCAGTTGATCCAGTTGCTCCAGTTGATGTCCCCAGAGACATTGCAGTTGGCCATAAAAGGTTTGCCTGGGCTCGACAAACTCTGTAGGAGGCAGAGGGACATGCAGCTCCTCGAGACACATTCCGAGAGAGCAAGAAACCAAAGAGATTTTCAAGCTATTTTTCAGCCATGAGCCACATCATTGATACTGAGTCTTCTTGTCATGGAGAAGCAGTAGGTTAGCAGGTATGGAAAGATGCCATGACAGAAGAGTATCAGTCCATCATGAAGAATGATGTGTGAGATATTGTTTCAAGACCAGAAGGGAAGTCTGTAGTGACTTCCAAGTGGATCTATAAGATCAAGTATGCAGCCGATGGAAGTGTCGAGAAGTACAAAGCAAGATTTGTAGCTAGAGGATTTTCACAGGTAGAGGGAATTGATTATGAGGAGACATTTGCTCTTGTAGCCCGATACACTTCTATTCGTACTATCATTACACTAGCTACATCTATGGGTTGGAAACTACATCAGATGGATGTAAAGACATCCTTTCTCAATGGTGAGATTGAGGAAGAAGTTTACATCGAGCAGCCAGAGGGATTCGTGATTCATGAGTCAGTCGAGACAGACTCACTGGATAGCAATGAAACATGTATTGAGATATCTACGAGGAACAGTTGGATATGGCCTAAGATATGCCTCCAGTGTAGACATGAGATTGCAGGGTATGTCGATGCAGATTGGGCAAGCAGTGCAGTGGACCAGAAGAGCACATCTGGTTGTTGTTTTACCTTGGGGTCTACCATGGTTTCCTGGTGCAGCATGAAACAGAGCTCTGTGGCTTTGAGTACCGCAGAAGCAGAGTATATAGCATTGAGTATGGCAGTCCACGAAGCAGTGTGGCTTCGCAAGCTCCTAAGAGATTTATTTGATCATGAGATGAATTTTACCATTATTCATTATGATAACCAAAGTTGTGTGAAGCTCTCTCAGAATCATGTGTTTCACGATAAATCGAAACACATTGAGATAAAATATCATTATATCAGAGACATGGCGCAAAGGAAAGCAGTACACAAGCAGTACCTTCCTACACATGAACAGATTGCAGATATCTTCACCAAACCGCTTGCCAGGACGAAGTTTGAGTAATTCCGTGAGAGACTTGGCCTGGTGGAGAATGTCTCCCTAGTTGAGAGGGAGTGTTGATGATTGCAGCATCGTGAGACATCCTCCAAGATACGTTCTCCTCTGTCACTGAGTTGAGACGACCTCAGAGGGAGCCCAGTGTTGGGCATACCCACGTGATGGGGCATCGTTCTCCTCTGTGTGAGAGGAGAGTCGTCCCCAAAGTGGTTGAGGCATCATTCTCCTCTGGAGAGTTTATTCGTCCCCCAGTGGTTGGGTGTGCCCATGTGATGGGTATATCGTTCTCCTCTATGTGAGAGTTGAGATGATGTGGTACTCCAGATGATTCTGTTGAGTATGACATCCTTGTGGCTGAGCACAAGTGGATGTGTCCCTAGTGGCTGAGCACTAGTGGACGTGTGAGATCCTTGTTATATTATCTAAGAGTAAGATTTACCTATAACCCTAATTATGTTGTAAAGGATACAAGTCGGCCCCACCATGTAAAGATAATTAATATTGTAATTATTAATTATATTTATTATATTATTAAGTTGTACAGGTCGGCCCTATTGTGCCAATAGACACATCATTTGATGGGATAAGTTTTGTATAAATAAAGGTGAATCCCCATTGAGGATTACACACTTATCATTGTGTCATCTCATGATTTCAGAAGTTGAGGTCTGAAATTATGAGAACTACAGCTCACACTTTTCTGAGAGCTAGTTTTCTCAGTCATAGCCGCACCCTTTTGTGTGCTAGGTTTGGTGGTGGATGGGGGATCTTCTCTTGAGAATATAGCAAAGGATTGTTGGGTTTTCTTCCCTTGTGTAGAAGGGTTTCCCGAGATATTTCTTCTGTTCTTGTGCATGGTTATTCTTCTTCTGATCTTGGTTTACTGCAGCTAGTTATTGTTACTGCAATCATTGTGTATGGTTCAAGTAATGCTAAACAGAAAAAGAAACAAACCTCATGCTTGAGCCAAAACTTAACAACTACCACATCTGAAATGCGAAAACCTTACCATACACATGAGGTATGACATGGTCCTTGACCACATCAAGGATAGTGCTCTTAACCTTGATGTTCCTCTTCCAGAACTCAGCCAAAAGTACAACATCCGTGGGAGGTACTACGTGATTCTCCACAATGTCCCATAGCTCTCCCTCCTCCAAAATCAAGACTATCCTGGCCTTTCACGAGGACCAATTGCAAACCCTCGCTAGCCTATCCTCCACCCTCAAACCTACCACCAACATGGCTGATGTCTGATGCGAAAACTGAAGCAAAACTGACCAAGCAAACCTAATGCTAGCTATTATGAGGTGAAGTAAAAATCTGCCAATTGTTTGCAAACTAAATCTGTCAACTCTTGTGCCCTTTGGCTCTGATACCATGAAGAATTTTGAGGTTCTAAGGCTACCCAATGGGCTTGTGTTTGACCTCTTGTTGGGCATTAAGCTCAATGGTTTTCAAAACTGTTTTAGGACTATTTTAGGACAGCCACCAAGTCTGAAATCTTTTCCCACTGAATCTGCCCTTAAGCTTGTGATTTTATGCTCTTTTGATGCCTCTTTGTGAAGGGTTTATTTAGGATAGTTTTGTTGTCCAAGTTAGCTCTTCAACATCCATCAAAACATAAAATACTCCTCTAGGATATTTACACCTACTTGTTGAAATAAAAGAATGCAAACCACAAGATCTTTACACATATGTTTTTGGTCAACATGACCCTGGCAAAACTCCCATGGGGAAAACCAATCGAAAGAGAAATTTTATTATGGAGATCTCAAGCTAAAATAGCAACGAGAAACAATAACAAAGGAACCTGGTACAATAGCCAACTCCTTGAGCTTGGCTTTGGAGTTCCTTGGTAAATGCGCCCTCCTTGGGTTTTTCACCCCTCTAGGATGAATGCGCCCTTGTCCTTGCTATACCTGTTTGTTTGCTTGCTTTACTTGCTTGCCTTGCTTTCTAGTGTGCGCCCTTAGTCCAATAAGTGTGCCCCTCACTCAAGCCTTGCGCCCCTTGCCTGCTAGTGTGCGCCCCTACTCCAACAATGCGCCCCTCTCCAAGATGGTGCGCCCTTTGCCTTGGTGCGCCCCCTCTCAAAACCTTGGTGTGCCTCCTCTCATGAAGTGCGCCCACTCAAGCACTAGTGTGCCCTTGCCTCTCACAAGTGTGCCCAAGCTTCTCCTTGCGCCCTTGCCTCTCACAAGTGCGCCCAAGCTTCTACAAACCCCAAAAACTCTCTTCTCATCTTTCACCCAAATCTCTCAAGTGAACAATGAATGCTCTCCCTTCACCTTTTTCGTCCTTTAGCCTCATCCTTCGGGTAACCTAGAAAACCAATGGCCAAGATTAGATCTTAGGTCAAACCTCCAATCAATGGTTGAGATTAAATCTCAAAAATGACTTAAGTCTCCTAAGTCACTTTATGTTATTAAAGTCACTTGACTTAAGTGAAATAAAGTCACTTTGACTTTATAACATAAAGTAAAGTAGTGAGAGTCAAATATTTCCCCCTTTGAGTTAGACACTCAATAACTCAAGGGGACCACTTTCCAAGGTACCCAAATGTCAACAGGGTACGTGGGTACAAGTATCTAGTATGGCTAGAAGCTTTGCCCAAATTTGCAGGAAATGACAGGTTGGGACTGCAATAATATAAATAAAAAAATCAAAATATATAATACTTAAACTAAAAAATAAAAAATTGAAGAAATTTTTAAAAGTTGAAATATATTATAGAACATAATTTGATTAATTTCATAAGTTAAACTATTGTAGCCTCTTAAGGCTCTAGTAGTGTCACGAAATCCAATCCTCTTAAATTCGCTCACACCCCTAGGTCCATCCATGTTATACATAAATTGGGTTAGTGTGACATGAAGTCAACCCTTTACTAGCTATGCATGAATCTAGTGACATGGTATGTCTTGCTGTTTTAGCCTCTTAAGCCTCTAGTAGTGTCATGAAATCCAATCCTCTTAAATTTGCTCACACCCCTAGGTCCATGTTATACAAAAATTTGGTTAGTGTGACATGAAGTCAACCCTTTACTAACTATGCATGACTCTAGTGCCATGGTATGTCTTGTAAATTCTCCCTGCAACTTCATCCCATTGTATGAGTTGGTAAGGGCAATTTGCATATCTATAGATGTACAAAGCACCAATAGTTTCATAAACCATGAGATTCAATCTTTTTCTAATTCCTTGTTCCAACTCCATCTTTGTTATTGCTCCCAAGAGTGGTTAGTATTTGCGTGCCTCCATATTTTTTTAGATGGCAACCACTGCTTACTTCTCATGTGAATGAACTTGATTGTTTCAAGTTTCAACTAACATCAAAATTTCAAAGTCTTTGGTATTTTGAGTTTGATGTTGTTGATGAACCAAAATTGTTGTATCAATCAATAGAAACCATGTAAGCTAGCTATAAACATTTAAGACATAAATTAGAGTTGTTCAATATCTTAGTACAATGGCAGCTTATGTTTTGAGTGTGAACAGATATAAAGAGCTAAGAGGCATGAGCCCTCTTAATTTATATAATCTTGAAAATTTTAAAAATGCATCATTGATAGATCCAAGTGATTTTTTATTGTTGGTGATTTCCTGGCACGAGAAACAACGATCATCCAATGGATTTTTGGCACGTTCTTATGATTTTGGGCCCCACATGGTCAGGAGCTTGCAGAAGGTCCCTGCATGCCAAGGAGCTTCCGGAAGCTTCTAAATAGATACAGAGCTTCTACAAGCTCCCCAAAAAAGGGAACAGCCAAAGCACATTCCCGAAAAAACTCCCGAAGAAGCTCCTAAGAAAATGGAGCATTTCATACCAGCTCCCAAGCTCCTAGGAGCAGGGAAACGTTGGGTATGGGTTCCCCAACTCCTGGGAGCAGTACCCTTGCAACTATGAATCCATTTAATCTGGCCAATTATGCTTTCTAGCCATAATCAATCACTGGAAAATTTACTGACATATTGAATTATATACTTTACAGAGAAAGTGAAGATAGTATTCAAGATGCCCGATGCATACTCTTGGGTTTTTGTTTAGTAAGTGTCTTCAATAAACTATATAAGCAAAGTGAAAATAAAACAAGAAAGCATAAACTGGAAATAAAGCTTTCCAGCAGTACCTGTGTGATGCGTGTTCGAAGACTGTCCTCTCTAGAAGGCAACAGACAAGTAAGTTGGATCAGCGCCGGCAAACAGTCAACATGTAGCCAGTCAAAAGTTGGCCACTCTAATTCTTCCCTGAAAGACACCCAATTTGAACAAGATCAAAATGAAATGGGACAATCGGACAAGTGGTACAATAAACTAGTTAAGAACTTAAGATTCAAGGAAAAAATTTACATTTTGATATCAGCAAGCCCAAATTCATGATAGCAGGAAGCTGATAGTGTATCTTGGTATTAAATATGGATGATGTATTTTGGAATTGATCATAGAAAAAATACTATAATTAATAGAACATACCTTGCATATGTTTCCAGCAAGTAATTAGAAAAGAATGATCCATCTGCATCAGATGTCTCAGAAAGGTGAGAAGGAAATGGGCATGTTTCAATTGATGTATGACACAATACAGGAAGGAGTTCTGTTAGCATGCGCAACAGAACATCAATATTCCAACGTTCTTTTTCACCCAGTACTCGAAGATGAGCTTCTATAGAACCATCAACCCCTGAAAGAGGTGGGCAACGCTGCAAATTTCAATAAACGAAAAGTCAATGTGTCTGGAGAATAAAAGATGAAAAATCGACATAGTAAAAAAATCAAGCAGAAAGAAACTAAAAAAATAAGATAGTCTTTCCACCATATTAATCAAATACCTGGGCACATGCTAAAAGATGAGAAAGCAAGACACGTAGAATATGCTCCAACTTTCCACCCCAACTAATCACAGCTGGTACTAGCTCTTTAAGTGAAGTATCAACCACTATCCCTGATGGATCGCAGACGAGTTGAAACATCAACTCTTCAACCTACAAAATCAAAAGCTATAAGAAAACTTAAAGATAAATTTTTTTCACAAACAACTGTGACCATTTGAGAGCATCTGCCCTCTAGTTTCCAAACTATTGCTGTTGTAACTTCTAGAGCTTACATTGCAGCCCATCTTGTCAACTCAGTTTTCTGCTCCATGTTTGCTCCTGAGCAGTTATTAGTGAGGCTGACCTTGAAATATTTGTCCATATTTGGAAAGAGTGGTAGCAGCACAGCCAAGTTATGAGCAGCAGCCTCTCGGACAACAGCAGCAGGATCCTCAACCAATTGTTGTACAATAGATAAGATGAGAGAAGTGCGGATCTCAGGTCGAACAAACTCTGCAAGCTCACCACATGACTGGGCAACAAGCAATCTCCTCTCCTCATACTTGTGATTGATCTGCACCTCATCAAGATGCCAGCTTATGTCAGAATGCAATATTACAGCTGTCTCAAGTACTACACTCTAGAAAGTCGCCATAACCAAGATATACATGTAACTTACCTGCTCCCAACACTGAGGAAGCAACTCTGTTTCAGTCCGCATATCTCCAACATTCTTCGACAAGATTACACATGCCTATGATTACAGAGCAGACATAAATTAGATTATTGGGCATTGTCAATGACAACATTTTACATTTTATGTAAAGAACTCAGATACACCAGTGAACTGCAATTTGTCATGGGCTACCAATACTCACATCCATTATACTTCTTCTTTGTTGTTCATCAGGCCGTTTGATTAGGTTGAACAGAGTATGTGTCAAGGAATCGCGAGTACTGTTATCAGGATGGCGTTCAATTGCACACATTATCAAAGGAAGAAGTTCCTGCGCACAAGCAAATTTAATTATGACCAGACATACCACATGTTCATGTTAGATAATAAGTCAAACATCACAATGAACCATTGAACACTGTTTGCAAACCTACCTCTCTGTGGTTTATTAGAACATATGGGACAATCTTAGGCAGAGCATCTGCAAGGACCTGAATTGTGTCCAAGCCCTGCAAAATAATCAATATAAAAGTTAGATGAAAGAATATTCTAGTAGCATGGTAAAAGAAATATCTGGCAATGTTTCTCAACAACATTTTTATGATGGTGGAGACTCTTACCATGCTTGACAGAGATATACCGTTAAGACCTGTTTGAGCAAGTGTGGTATTACTCTGAGAACTCGTATGGGCAACTTGTGTGCCTTTGTCATCCTTATTAATGATAGTAACATCATTCCTGGAGGCTATCGATAAGTCTCTCAAACTTTCTGCTGACTCTGCACATTTATTAGTTGTTTCATCCGAGGAATTTCCATACACTATATTATCTGTATGTGTGCTCACATGTGTTACATCTGTTGAAATGGGGATAATTGCTTTGTCTTCATGAATTTCCAGCTCTGGATGCCCCACATGCTTATCTCCAGTCAACTGGTCAACCAATTCTCCTGAAGCTTTGGTTGATGAAGTTGAACCCTTTAAATTTACAATTTCCAGCTGCAGTTTCTGAATTTCAGTCTCATAGGCATTTAATCTATAACCATATGAAGTTGGCAAGGATTCGTTTTTAGAATTGTCCCATCCCAAAGTGGCTCTAGAGCCCTCCAACTGTAGTTTAAGTGATGTGATTTCAGATCTGCATTCGTTAAGTTCCTTTGTTGCAAGTTCCAGTGACTCCTTCAAACTTTGAACCTGGGGCATGAGATTGAGATTCTTACGATTAGAACCACATCATAAACATTAAAAAAAGAGCAAGATTGAAAGGGAATAAAACTTATATCTTGACTATGACCTGTTTATCTTTGTCCTTGATATCTCTTTGAGCCGATTCCAAAGATCTGCCTAGAGCACTTATTTGTGCATCAGCCAACTCCTTGCTTTTATTCAGAGCTCCCTTCTCCTTTAGAAGTACATCATTCTCCCTCATTAGAAACTCTTTTTCTTGTATGATGGCTATCTTCTCCTGCATCAAATATCAAAATAGCAAGGGCAAAAGTTTTATAGTTTCATCTCCATTTCAAAAATAAGAAGTCTTTCCCTTCAATTTGATGACAAGTATAACTCATGCAACACTTAATGTAAATATATAAATTCATTATGTTCTATGAAGCTTTGCAAGCAATGACATTTAGATGTACCATAATAGCACTTTATTCTATATGCCAACAAAATCTCAGCTTGCTCCATAAATAGTAACAGCTAGTTTTCAAACAAACTAGTAAAATTCCTACTTGTCTGGGCATTGTGTATCACCACATTAAACATAAAAATGGACAGACAAAACTGTTGATATTTGGACACCTTGGAAAGTGGTCCCTTGTGTTTGTGAGTCTCTAAACACAAAGGGGGAGACTATTACCCTTATTACTTTACTTTATGATTCTAATTTCACTTTGACTTGGGAGTTTAAGTCAAAAGTGAAATATGTCACTTAAGTCATTAAAGTGACATTTAACTCACTTTGTGGGTGAGTTAAAGGACATAAAGCAAACTAAGGAAAGTGGGTTTCCTAAGTGACTCAACTAGATTGGATCTAGGCCATTGATCTTTTAGGGTTTGGCCAAAGGAGGCAGAAGGGTAATGAAGAGGCTCATTCTTCACTTGAGAGATTTGAGAGAAGAGGAGGAGGAGGAGAGCTCTTGGACGCATATCTTGAGGAGGAGAGGGCGCATGAGGTCAAGGCTTGAGGAGGAGCCACAACTTGGTGGTAACTTGCATGGAGAGGCTTCCATGGAGGAGTGGGCTACATCTTGAGGAGGGGCGCATTCATCTTGAGTAGGGGTGTATTTGCTAGTGAGGAGAGGCGCATCTTGAGGAGAGGGTGCATCTAGCTTATGGGAGGTTCCCATCTCTTGGAGGAGACTCATTCACAATTGCAAGGCACACTCTAGAGTGTAGAGGGCGCAAGGGTGAAGGAGGGTGGACACTTGTGGAGTTTTGCTAGAGGAGGGGCACACTTGAGCATAGTGCACACCATCACTTGGAGGGAGGCACTCTTGAGAGGAGGGCGCATGACCAAGGGCAAAGCAAAGGCAAGGCAAGGTTCAAAGGCACAAGCAAAGGGCAAAGGCAAAGCAAGAGGCAAGGAAAGGGGTCAAGGCATTAGCTAAGGAAGAGGGGCGCACCAAGGCAAAGGGCACCTAGCTTCAAGGGGCTAGCAGGCACATCTTCAAGGGACTCCAAGGCATCCGAGAAGGGTTGCTATTGTACCAGGTTCACTTGTATATGTTTTCCGTGTTGTACATTTTGCTTTGAGACCTTCTATATACATCTACTCCAAACTGGTTTTCCCCATGGGGGTTTTTCCAGGGTCATGTTGACCAAAAACTGATGTGTCAATTTCATGCATGCTTAGAATTGTTAGATCAGCATTTTAGAGTTGTAAAGATCCGAGGAGTATTATGCGTTTGAGTATTATTGCATGTGCTAACATTGGAATGTAAAAACACTTGCAAGGGCATCTCAAATAACACTTAACCAATGAAAATTATCAGCAGAAAGTTAACTAATTGTTTGTTGTCCTAAAACGCAGCAAAGGACAGTTCTGGAAGATAAAACTTAGAGCTAAAATCTGGTCAAAGACAGATCAGATTTAGCAGCCTGATAGTACATCAGTTCTCTTCAAAAACAATAATAACCAATGTCATTTTAAATCAATAGTTGTATGGTTAGATTCATAGAATTGGTATTTGTTAAATTTATAGTAGCTGCAAGAGCCATTCTCCTGGAGGATGGCAAAGACCCTAGCTAAAGTCTAAGGGCCCCCAGTGCACTCCTGGGGGCACTTGGTCTGAGACCATACAGTCAGTGCCATGGCAAAAGACCCTTCTTAGGGCCCCCAGTATCTGACTGGGGTTCTTAGTCTGAGACTAAGCAGCTAAAGCCCCTAGATATGTCTAGGGC
>JASDQU010241657.1:143697-175395 GCA_032191745.1 Picea mariana | reverse complement strand
GCTCCTTTACATTCTAATAAATTAATTTATGATCCTCTTACAGGTTGGATACCTCATGCCTTAATGATTTGGTCTACGTCTACTACAATCTCAGGTTGTGGGTGAAGCAGCTTGAGATAAAAATTGATGCGAAGGCCATTTCATTGGATGAGATTGACACCACTGTTGCATGGAGCGGGGAGGTTGAGGAACCTGTTATTGAGACCGCCCTTGATTGGCTAGAGGATAGTGGTGATGATCATGGTATCTCTGAGGACTTGGATCAGGATGTTTCAGACGATATTCAGTTTCACGCCGAGTCTGCAAGTGTGCCACCACCAGAGCGAGAGTCACAGTCAGAGGGAGATAGGCCCAATGGTAGCACTAGCAGTCGACCTCCTCTACCAGTGCCTTCTTTTAGGGGACATCTGTCTAGAGGGTCTTCTACTTCTTCTAGAGGACGTTTGACTCTAGTACGAGGCGCACATGCCTCAAGGGCACCTACTCCTACTGCTAGAGGAAAAGCAGTTTCTACGGTGATTACCTTTGCCCGTAAAAAGGGTAGAGGGAATCCATAGTTTATTTACTTGATTTCATTGTAGATGACTCATGAGTCATGATGACAATCATGAGATACATTTATTATATTTTTTGATGACTCAAGAATCAGGACATGATTCATTTTTTATGTGTGATGTATCACTAGACATCTTATATATCTTATATATCAGTTTTCTTTCCATATTCATGTGGTAATCTGTCTATTTGATGCTATTGTTGCTTTAAATGTTTCAAAAATTAAAAAAAAATGAATATTTTTGTATTTTTTTAAGTTTGTCGATATATTGCCGATGTTTTGCCGATTTTTACGAAACGATGTTTTTTGGACCCCGGCGATTTTTTCGCCGAAACGATTTTTACAACACTGAGTTAAATAACTCAGTTGTAAATTACTTGCATAATTTTTCAGAAGTTAAATATCAGCTGAGAATTAATTTCTAGGTGATTAACATGGTATCAAAGCTCAACCTCTGAATATAAAAGGAACCAAGTCAATTTGTTGTGCAAACCAGGAGTAAATCAGCAAGGGGGGCAAGTTACCAGAGAGGGCCTGTGAGTCAAAACAGCTAACATAATGGCCAATGCAGGCTTGAGGTTTGAAGATAGGCTAGAGGGAGCCTCAAACTTCAGTCCGTGGAGGGAGCGAATTGGTTTGTTGTTGGAGGAACAAGGTTTGTGGGAGTTTGTTGAAGGGACATCAGTACTTCCAACAGACCTAGCACAACAACCGCCTCATCTCAAGAGAGATGTGAAGGCTAGACGAATAATTATTGATGGAGTCAAAGACCACATCATTCATCATCTGTCTGGCAAGAAGACAGCCAAGGATATGTGGGAGGCCCTAGTTAAATTGTACCAGTCAGATAACCAGAGCAGGAAGATGTTGCTCAAGGAGAAACTCAAAAGCACAATGATGGCCAGGGTAAAGTCAGTTGTTACATATCTCACCAAGTTCACTCAAATCAAAGATGAATTGGCACATGTTGAGGAGACAGTGGATGAGACAAAGTTGGTGACAACAGCCTTGAATGGCTTCACCAAGCAGTGGGATGTACTTGTCATAGGTGTTGTAGCACGGGAGAAACTCCCTGATTGGGAGAGGTTATGGGACCACTTCACGCAAGAGGAGTTGTGAGTTGGTACCTCACAGGATAGCCAACCAAAGAGTGAGGATGAGGAGAACCTTGCCTTAGCTGGTAAGGGAAAGTTCAAAGGAAAGAAGGGCCCTAGTGGGGGTCAGACCTCTAAGGGAGAAAAGAAAAAAGACTTCAGCAAGATAAAGTGTTTTGCCTGTCACGAACCAGGCCATTTTGCCAGTCAATGCCCAAACAAGAAGAAGGGTAGCAATAAGTCACACATGACTGCATCAGCTTCAGCTGAAGTTGATGAGTTTGCAGCTAGGTCGGAGAATGAGTTTTCACTCATTGCATGTCTCTCTAGTTCAACCAGTTCATTCGTTTGGTATGTTGACAGTGGCGCCTCTAGTCACATGACTGGAGTGCAGGAGTACTTCTTTAGCTTGCAGAAGGAGGAGATGGACCTCATGATTGAGATGGGAAATAATGCCAAGTGTCAGGCAATAGGCCATGGGACACTGACATTTTAGAGGGAGTCTGGGAAGCCACTGATGGTGAGGGATGTGTTATATGTTTCGAGTATGAAGAACCTAATATCAATTTTAGCATTGGAGGACAAGGGCTATGTGGTCTCATTTCAGGATGGGAGAGTGTACATCAAGCCCAAGGACTCCAAGGTTGCTAAAGTGATTGGAGTCAGGCAGGAGAAGTTGTATAGGCTTCAATTCAAGCCAACGCGAGCATTGATGAGCAGCGCATGTGACTTGACAAAGTTATGGCATAGTAAGATGGCGCATTTGCATCATGGAGTGCTCAAGGAGATAGTGACAGGACTGCCAAATTTTAGCACAGATTGTCATGAGGTATGCAAGGGGTGTGCTATGGGGAATTACACCAAGACAGCTTTCCCAAGTAGTGACAGCAAGACAAGAGGCATCCTAGACTCGATACACTCAGATGTATGTGGGCCCATGTCATCACAATGCCTGAGTGTGTATGAGTACTATGTCACCTTCATCAATCACCATTCCAGAAAGACCCGGATCTACTTCATGAGGAACAACAACGAGGTTCTCAATCGGTTCCAAGAGTTCAAAGCTCTTGTGGAGAACCAGACAGCCAGGAAGATCAAGACATTGAGATCTTACAATGGAGGCGAGTACACCTCGAAAGCCTTCAAGGATTTTTGTGCAGGTGCTAAGATAAAGAGGGACTTGACTGTTCTGTACAACCCACAGTGGAAGGAGGTGTCGGAAAGGAGGAATAGGACAAAGCCTTGAGGAAGGCTCATGATACTAGTGTGGCGACAACTGGGGAGCAAGAGCTAGAGGCTCAGAAGACTGAGGATGGACAGGTTACAGGTGCAGGCACGGATGATCAAATTGCAGATCAGGATGAAAAGCAACAGGCTCCTCCAATTCAGGAGACTCCTACTAGGAGGAGGAAGAACAAATGGGTAGAGCAGACCTTGAGAGAGGCACGGGAGTATGTGGGTGCTCCTAGGATATCAATCAGGGAGAGTCGAGCACGACAGATATTTTCCAGTTATATGGCTCTGATGGGCTAGCTATTGGAGGACAAGCCTTCCAACTATGAGGAGGCATCACAACAACAAGTGTGGAGAGATGCCATGGTGGAAGAGTATGCTTCCATCATGAAGAATGATGTATGGGAAATCAGTGATTGGCTCTAGATGGATATATAAGATCAAACATGTTGTGGATGGCAATGTGGAGAAGTTCAAAGCTCGCTTTGTGGCTAAAGGGTTCTCTTAGAAGGAGGGAATCGACTATGATGAGACATTCTCCCTGCTGGCGAGATACACTTCGATCAAGGTCGTGATCTCAATTCCAGCAGAGATGGGATGGAGGATCCACCAAATGGACGTGAAGATGACCTTCCTTAATGGCATCATTGAGGAGGAGGTCTACATCGAGCAGACAGAGGGTTTTGAGGTGCAAGGGAGAGATTCCCATGTTTGCAGGTTGAAGAGAGCCTCGTATGGGCTCAAGCAAGCTCCTAGGGCGTGGAACTCACAAATAGACAACTACTTGCAGGGGATGGGCTTCACCAAGAGTGAGGCGAACTCTAACCTCTACTATATCATTGTTGGAGTTGAGTTGCTCATTCTTGTGTTGTATGTGGACGACTTGTTTCTAACAAGTTCAGAGAGACACATTGCAGGGTGCAAGAGGGATCTTGCTTTGAAGTATGAGATGAAGGATTTGGGATTGATGCACTACTTTCTGGGGCTAGAGGTTTGGCAGCGTGATGGTCAGACTTTCCTTGGACAGGGGAAGTATGTAATGGAGATCCTAAAGAGATTCGAGATGTTGGACTGCAGCCCTATGTCTACGCCCATGGTGACCAACTCAAAGAAGCTAGATGCTTCCAAATCAGAGGTAGTGGAACCTACTCTTTACAGACAGTTGATTGACACTTTGATGTATTTGGTCAACACTAGACCAGTTATATGCTTTGTGGTGAACACACTCAGTCAGTTTATGGCTGAGTCGAGGACTTAGGAGGTTGCATTGGGTGGCAGCGAAGCATGTTCTAAGATATCTACGTGGCACAGTCAATTATGGGTTGAGTTACATCCAGGGAGATGGGGTGAAGCTGACAGGCTATATAGACATTGACTGGGCAGGCAGCATGGTGGACAGGAAAAGTACTTCAGGTTGTTCTTTCAGCTTGGGATCGGGGGTTGTTTCCTGGTTCAACAGGAAGAAGAAGTTGATAGCATTAAGCTCTGTTGAGGCAAAGTACATGGTAGCTAGATTAGCATCATGTGAGACCATTTGGCTTCGTAAACTGCTCATTGGTTTGTTTGGCCAAAAGTTGGAAGCAACAGTCATTCATGCGCTAATCAGAGCTACATCAAGCTCTCTCAGAATCCAGTGTTTCATGACAAATCCAAACACATAAAGGTCAGATTTTGTTGCATTTTCCTTATTTACAGAGCATTAGTGTTACTAGTGTTCTTTTACTTCGTTACCATTAACATATATATCATGTACTGAGCAATACCAACATAAACAAGAGACAGAAAAGAACACAAGAGATTTATCCTAGGAAAACCCCAAATGGGGGAAAAACCCAGTAACCTTTCTTGGTTAGATTACGTTCACAAACCAAGTCCAATCAAATAAACCCTAGCACAAGTGGTATCTTAACCAGAAATACCACCCCAGCTGCAACAGCAGCAACATACAAAGGTAGTGCACCTCCTCGGGAGTAGCGCACAAGAGAGAGATACCAAAAGACTGAGCAATAATAAACTGTGCAGTTGCAACTACTGCGTCACCTCTTCCAAACTTGCGCCTTGCTTATGTGTAGCAGGGAGAGTGTGAGTGAGTGAAAAAATGAGCCAAGACGTCTTCTATTTATAGTCTTCCTAGCCACTAGACTGGGCCGACTTCTTCTCTGGACCGGGGTCTTTTCATTATTACTTTATTCTTCTGGGTCGACTTCTCTTCTAGGGTATTTCAATATCCGCCCAATGGATCTCTTAATTCTAGAATCTTCTCTGCATCCAAGAAAGGTCATCTAGGAGGGAAAGATCCTCCTGCAACTACCAAAACATCAACACTCCCTCTTAGCTAGGGAGGCATCTTTCACAATGTTTTCATCTGGTAATCCACTGACTACTCTGCAATCTGCTAGCAGGCACAAGGCTGCTACAATGCCTTTAGTAGCTCGAATTATCAGGCACAGTCTCTACGATCAAACGATAGCACACACAGCTACATCCAAATGATCTGGTAATCTCCATGACAATCAGCTAGCAAGCACACAGCTATTACAATGTCATCCAATAGATCACAACTACTGCCAAGTAGTACACAACTATTGTCCAGTGACACACAGTCACTGCTAGTGGAACAGATCCACTATAGTAGCTCACAGCTACTGTTCGGAGTCACACAGCCTCCACCAATGGAACACATCCACCGAAGTAGCACACAGCTACTGTCCGGAGTCACACAGCCTCCGCTAGTGGAACACATCCACCGTAGTAGCACATGGCTACTGTCCAAAGACACGCAGTCTTCGCCAGTGGTACACAACCACCGAAGTAGCACACAGCTATTGTCTAGAGTCACACAACCTCCGCCAGTGGAACACATCCACCGTAGTAGCACACAGCTACTGTCCAGAGACACACAGTGTCCGTCAGTGGTACACAACCACCGAAGTAGCACACAGCTATTGTCCGGAGTCACACTGTCTCCGCCATAGTCTTACGACTACGTGTGTGATATTTCTTCTCTTAGCAGGTCCGACAATGCATTACCCCCTCAATCACCTCACGTGACTGATCCATGGAACCCTTGGCCAGAGGGGCTAGCCGGCATGAGAAGAAACAACACATCTCCCTCTCAATGAGGATGGACATTCGGCAACACTCCAAGCTTCTCCCTGAAGTACTCATACTTCACTCTTGACAAGGGCTTGATGAGGATGTTCACTATCTGCTCATCCGTGGATATCTACTAGAGCTCCACAGCTCCTCTCTGCACCATGTCCTAGATGTAATGATATTTGATCTCGATATGCTTTTAGACCTATCATTGCATACAGGGTTCTCGGTAAGCTTCACGCAACTTTGATTGTCACAATGTATCAAAGTTGGCTCCAATTTTAGATCAAATATCCCAGCTAGCAACTTTCGAAGCCACACTACTTCACGGCTTGCCATGCTTGTTGCGATATACTATGTACTGAGTGCCACTAATGTCTGCTTACTGCTCAACCATAAGATCATGCATGATCCAAGACTGAAACAGCATCCGGAAGTAATATTATGATCCACTACACTCCCTACCCAGTCAGAATCTGTATATCCTTGCAACTTCACATCTCCACCTGAGACATCTCAATCTATATCCAACCATACCACGAAGGTACCTCAACATATGCTTTGATGCCATCCAATGTACCTGTCTAGGTTCAACCATGTGTTGACTCAAGGTGTTCACTGCAAAGCATATGTCTGGCCTGGTGTTAACCAGGTACATCAAGGATTCAATCATCTGTCTGTACATTGTGGGATCCACCAAATCTAAAGATTTGTCACTCAAGAGCTTTAGATTTATTGTTATAGGTGTGGTCATGGACTTGCAGTCTATCATCTCGAATTTCTTCAGGACCTCAACAATATATTTTCCTCAGCTAAAGAAAATCTCATCTGATCTCTGCCATACCTCCAATCCCAAAAAATAATGCATCAGACCTAGATCCTTCATCTCGAACTCTGAAGCGAGCTCCCTCTTACACCCAACTATGAGATTCTCATTTCCTGTCAGAAACAGGTTATCCACATGTAGGATCAATGGGCAACCATCAAATAATTGTCTGATCTAGCATACCTGGGTGCCTTCTTGGGCCCATACAAAGCCTTCTTCAATCTACAGACATGAGACTCCTTCTCATGTATCTTGTGGTTTCTCTATGTACACTTCTTCTAGCTACCGGAGCAAGTGTCTCATCATTATCTTCTCCCTCTTAATGGGAGAATCCTCAGGCCACAAATCAAGCTTTGTACATCTCTATGCTACCATCTGCAGCATGCTTGATCTTGTAAATCAATTTGGAAGTCACTATTGACTTCCCTTCTGGTCTCGGAACTACTTCTGTAATGTCCCCCACCTCTTGATGAAGAGGTTTGGAGAGACTCAGTAGTCTAGTCATCCCCACTAGGCTATAGTCTCATGTAGCATGGGGAAAAGTCAGCTAAACTCAATGTTATAATTTGAAGTTGACTTGAAAAGGTAAAAAGTAACTCATTAGAATATTAGAATGCTTGAGGTTGAGTTAGGAGTTGAACCTAAGGGTTAACTTAACTCAACAGAGGAATAGAAGGAGGTATAAAGGAAATCCTAGGGCGCACCTCTCACTCATCTTGGATTATTATGCATTTTGCTATTGGGCTCTTAAGCACACAGTTTTGAGGGTTTTGAGAATACAAACCCTAGAGAATAACTCGGTGGTGAAAGATTCCACCCATCTTGTTCCAAGCTTGGTCTCGGGGATGCAAAACTCCACCCACACCATTCTACAGCATTCACAGGTACCATCACTCATCCAGGAGAGCAGCAGGTCGTACCCTTGAGGGTTTCCAGCAGGGGGGGCGTATCATTCTTTGGAGGAAGGTTCGATCCAAAGGTCTGAGAGGGCCTTTGGAGATTTGAGCACTTGGGTTTTCTTTGCGGATCCCTAATCTATCCTTCTAGTTCTTTTGGAGAGAGTTATTCCTATCAATTGATTTACTAGAGCATTGGCATGATTTGGAGAGAAGGAGGGCGTTCTTGAGATTCAGATCTACTCAGTTTGGAGGGGTTACACTTCAGATCTGATCCTGAGACTTCACCTAGTGACTTGAAGTGTCCCAATCTATCTTTCTAGGGAGTTTCAGGGCATTTGGATATCTCCTTCATCAAGACCGAATTATTGGGCATTCACAACATTCAGGAGGGCGCAGATCCACTTAGGGTTTCAACATTTGGAGGGGTATTCTTTGGCATTTCGGTCTGAGACTTCAGGAGGCGGGATCTATCATCCCGATCTATCATTCTACCAAGTTTGGACTCAATTGGAGACTTCCTTCAGCTAGGCCGAAATATTGGGTCTTCTCAGCTCTACAGTGGGACATGCCATCAGCTAGGGAGGTTTGGACTTCACCCTGGTTCTTCTATATTGGTCTTCATCCTGTATTCAACCTTTGGAGGCTAGCATATTATTATCGGGAGCATGTTGTAGTAGCTCATATCTTATTTACTAGATCTATCTGATGTTATTCCAAATCTGCATCCTCATTGTATCAGGTTCTTGCTTATTTTATCAATAAAGGTCAGATCTATGTTGTTTGGTTCCATGTCTTGTGTAATGGTCATATCTTGTATTTCCATGGATTATATCTTCAGATCTATGCTTGATAACTGAATATAAACCTTCATCGAGGTCGAACTTAAGAAATCAACCTACACGTAAACACACAAACACAAGTTAATCAGTGGTCAGCTAGTGTCTAAGCGAAAAAATTGGCTTGGGAACATTACAATGGTATCAGAGCGTTTGATCCTCCCATCCTGTGAGGATTAGCGCATGCAAAAGTTCAGTGGTATCTATATGGGAAGACGTAGGAAGCAGGCAGGCAAACTAGAGGTAGACATGGAAGGTTCAGGTGAGGAGAATGAGCCACAAGTCTTAGCAAACTTTGCTCAGGAACTACGTTAGTCTATGCTTCATACAGAGAGTGCATTGGTCACCCACTTACAGGAAAACCAAGAGACAATGCACAGGGGTCAGAGTGAGTTGAGGGAGACCTTAGAGAAGGTAAGTGCCAACCAAGATAAGATCTCACAGGTACTATTACATTTGACTCATGGAGGAAATGGACCTGAAACGTATACCAACAGAGAGGCTAGTGGATCTCATGGAGGGTATAGACATCAGCGGGAGCACATTCCCCACTATCACACTAAGGGACAGAGTCATGGAGGAGGTGCACCATAGGGACAGACACACAGCAAGACCACCAATAGGCCCTATCTTCCTTCGTTCTTGGATGAGCAACCACAGCCAAGCTACCAAGACGAATTTGATGAGAAGTTTGAGCAGTATGTCAGGGAATATAACTCACTGAGCATACCAGTCCAAAGACAAATCACCTTGGATCAATATTGTGGACTTAAATTCAAAGGGAAAACTCAAAGGCCGTACCACAGGAACAACTATGAGTTAGAGCGCAAGGCTGGAAAGATGGAAATCCCCTATTTTGATGGTTCGGCCAAGATGAATGCATAGGCGTGGGTGAAAAAACTTGATACTTACCTACAGCTTAACCCTATGAGGGAGATGGACGCCATCAAGTTTGCCACCATGTATTTGGAGGGCAAAGCTCATGACTGGTGGTACCATGGGTTGACTACACTTGGCCACAATCAGATAGTGGCTTACACAGAGTTTACACAAAGGCTTATTGACAGGTTTGACCAAGGGGATCTGGAGCTACATTTCAGGGAACTCACCCAACTCASACAGGCAGGATCACCATAGATATATATTGAGGAGTTTCAGAGGTTAGCAATCATGGTGCAGGATGTATCTCAATCAAGGCTCATGATGCTTTTCACAGAAGGGTTGATGGAACACTTAAAGGGTTGGGTCAAGGCTTTCAAGCCTACCAACTTACAGGATGCCATATGGAGGACTAGAGATCTAGGCCCAGCAACGAAATCTAAATTTCTCCCTAGACCACCTCTAAATACCAGAGGGAGAGACCAAAGACCTCCCATGAATCAAGGAGGAAGAGACCCAAGGGGGTTTGACAGAGGAAGAGGTAGGATGGATGTGAACACAAGGAGGGAACTAAGAAGAAAGCAGCTATGCTATACATGCAAGGAGCCTTGGGATCCATCCCACAAGTGTATGGGCCGTGGCAAGGCTCATTACATTGAGGTAACATCTGACAATGAGGAGGATGAGGATTTCGGCAACATCCAGAACATAGAAGCAGACACCACCGAAACTGCAGAGGAGGAAGGTCCAGGTCACGGCATGACAACAGAAGAGAAGGCTACGCTAGCATCCATCAGTGGGGTACCCAAGTACAACACCTTCAGGATGAGAGGGGTACTACAGGGACAGAAGGTTTTGGTTCTCATTGATGGGGGTGCTTCACACAACTTCATTGACTCAACACTACTACAGAGGAGGCACATACCCACAGTTGAATTTGAAGGATTCGAGGTGGAGGTAGAAGGAGGAAGCACCATGCCCTGTAACAGGTATATTCCAGGGATGAAGCTTACACTGGGTTGACATGACTTAGCACGGGACTTCTATGTGATGGACTTCCCTGATACAAACATCATCCTTGGAGTTCAGTGGCTTAGTACGTTGGGACCAATCACCACAAACTACAAGACTATGGAGATGTCTTTCACAGAGGAGAGTGGGAGAAAGATAGTTCTCAGAGGCATGTCAGAAAACACAGCTAGGGTGATCATAGCAAAACGCATGGAGGCCATTTTCAGAAGAGAGGACATTGTATATGTTGTTGAGTGTAGGATTTCAGTACGCATGGAAAAGGAAAAGAAGGCTCACTATGCACCAGAGATTCAGAGGATCATTGACAAACATAGCTAGGTGTTTGGACCCATTCCACCTAGAGTACCACCAGATAGGGGGTTTGAGCATATCATAGAGCTGGAAGAGGGGGCGAAACTAGTCATCACCACTCCCTACAGACACCCAAAAAAGTACAAGGACGAGATAGAGAAGGCCATCAAAGAACTGTTAGACATGGGTTACATTAGACCAAGTTCCAGTCCTTTTGCATCTTCAGTGGTACTAGTCAAAAAGAAGGATGGAACCATGTGCATGTGCATTGATTTCCAGACATTAAACAAGAAGACTATTAAAAACAGGTATCCCATTCCGAGGATTGATGAGCTATTGGATGAGCTCCATGGGGATGTTTACTTCACCATGATGGACTTCTGCTCTAGCTATCATCGGAACAAAATGAGGGAATAGGACATCCCCAAAACTGCCTTCAAGTGTCACTACGGCTACTATGAATTCCTAGTGATGCCATTTGGATTGACCAATGCGCCAGCCACATTTCAGTCATGCATGAATCACGTCTTCAACAAGCAGTTGAGGAAGCACCTTGTGTTTTTTGATGACTTGATCTATAGCAAGACTTGGGAGGAACATCTTCAACATATGGAACAGATTTAACCATCATGGAGGACCAATCCTTGTATGCCAAGGAATCCAAATGTGAATTTGGAATGACGTAGGTCCTCTACTTGGGGCATATCATTGGAGTGAAGGGGGTACAAGTACACCAAGAGAAGATCCAAGCGATACTTGATTGGCCCACACCTAAGACTCTCACAGAATTGAGGGGGTTTCTTGGCATTTGCAGTTATTACAGGAGGTTCGTCAAGGGGTTCTCACAGCTTTGTGCACCCTTGACCGATTTAACCAAGAAAGGGGCTTTCAAATGGAATGCAGAGGCACAGTCTACATTTGACAAAATGAAAAAGGTAATGAGCACATGCCCAGTTTTAGCCTTACCAAATTTCGACCAACCCTTCATATTGGAGTGTGATGCCTCCGGAGAGGGCATTAGGGTTGTACTTATGCAGAATAGGCATCCCCTTGCCTATGAGAGCCGAAAGTTGAGGGGCCCTGAGGTTCTTTACAGTATCTACAATAAAGAAATGTTGGCCATCATGCATACCTTGGCCAAATTCAAGCAATACTTGGTAGGAGAAAGATTTGTAGTGAGATTAGATCACAACGGCCTTAAGTACTTCTTGGAACAGAAGGACCTGAATGAGAGGCAACAGAAGTGGGTTAGCAAGATACAACCCTATGATTTTGACAATGAATTTGTCAAGGGGAAGACTAACGTAGTGGCAGATGCATTATCTAGAAGGCAATCAATTTATGCTATGACCAATATTTCAGTTGACTGGAAGGCCCACCTCCTAGTGGAATACCCCAAAAACCAGTCCGCTTGTCAGTTGATGGATGGACAGATATAGGATGACAACTTCAGAGTCAAAAATGACATCATCTACTACAAGGGCCGAATTTTCTTGGTTACTAAGTCAGCCTTCAATGCCAAGGTACTACAGGCATGTCATGATTCACCGGTGCCAGGGCACCAAGGAATTGTAAAAACATACAGGCAGGTAAGGGAAAGGTTTTCATGGAAAGGTCTCAAAGAAGATGTGATGAGCCACATCAAGGAGTGTACTACTTTCCAGGAAAACAAGGATGAGCACACACATCCAGCAAGACTGCTACAACCTCTACCCATCCCAAAGCACAAATGGGAAAGCATATCCATGGACTTCATCACAGGATTGCCAAGGGCACAGGAGAAAGACTGTATTTTTGTAGTGGTGGACAGGTTAACTAAATTTGCACACTTCTTCTCCATTGCCATAGACTTCAGTGCAGCACAGGGTGCAAATTTGTTCTTCAGGGAGATCTTCAGACTACATGGGTTGCCCAAGACCATTGTTAGTGATAGGGATAGCCAATTTATGAGCACCTTTTGGCAGGAGTTATTCAGATTGGTTGGTACGGCTTTGACCCCTAGCACCAGTTACCACCCTCAGACTGATGGGAAAAACGAAATAGTCAACAAGTGGGTGGAAGGCTACCTCAGAAATTATGTAGAAGGACAACAGAAGGCATGGGTTAGGTGGCTACACCTGGGGGAATATTGTTACAACACCACTCATCATATGTCCATTGGTATGAATCCATTTAGGGCCCTGTACAGTTATGACCCTCTCTCCTTTGTAGAGATTGCCTTCGGTGATAACAGAGCTCCTATGGTGCAGGATTGGGTGCAGCAAAGTCAGGACATACTTAGGGAATTGAAAGATCATCTGCAACGGGCACATAATCAATAAAAGGTCTAGGTAGACAAACACAGAGTAGAGCATACATCTGAGGTTGGTGACTCGGTCTACTTAAGGCTCCAACCGTACCGGCAGGCTTCTATCAAAAGAAGCGGAGCAGAAAAGCTCCAACCCCGATTTTTTGCACCCTACAGAATCAACAGGAAGGTAGGGGTCGTGGCTTATGAGCTTGAGCTTCCACAAAGCAACAAGATGCACAACGTCTTCCATGTGTCATGCTTGAAAAGGGCCATTGGCCAACACATCACCCCACTTGAGGTGCTGCCACCCTTAGATGAAGAAGGGCAATTGGTACTAATGCCGGAGAAATACTGGAGGTTCGGGAGAAGAAACTCCGGAGGAGGAGCATCAAAGAATACTTAGTCAAATGGAAGGACTTGCCCATTGAGGATGCTACGTGGGAGAGTGAACATGTGATACAGAAGACAGGTTCAGAATTGCTTGTGGACAAGCAATTTCTAGCAGGGGAGACTGTAATGCCCCCCACCTCTTGATGAAGAGGTTTGGAGAGACTCAGTAGTCTAGTCATCCCCACTAGACTATAGTCTCATGCAGCATGGGGAAAAGTCAGCTAAACTCAATGTTATAATTTGAAGTTGACTTGAAAAGGTAAAAAGTAACTCACTAGAAGATTAGAACGCTTGAGGTTGAGTTAGGAGTTGAACCTAAGGGTTAACTTAACTCAACAAAGGAATAGAAGGAGGTATAAAGGAAAGCCTAGGGCGCACCTCTCACTCATCTTGGATTATTATGCATTTTGCTATTGGGCTCTTGAGCACACAGTTTTGAGGGTTTTGAAAATACAAACCCTAGAGAACAACTCAATGGTGAAAGATTCCACCCATCTTGTTCCAAGCTTGGTCTCAGGGATGCAATACTCGACCCACACCATTCTACAGCATTCACAGGTACCATCACTCATCCAGGAGAGCAGTGGTACCCTTGAGGGTTTCCAAGGGGCGCATCATTCTTTGGAGGAAGGTTCGATCCAAAGGTCTGAGAGGGCCTTTGGAGATTTGAGCACTTGGGTTTTCTTTGCAGGTCCCTAATCTATCCTCCTAGTGCTTTTGGAGAGAGTTATTCCTATCAGTTGATTTACTAGAGCATTGGCACGATTTGGAGAGAAGGAGGGCGTTCTTGAGATTCAGATCTACTCAGTTTGGAGGGGTTACACTTCAGATCTGATCCTGAGACTTCACCTAGTGACTTGCAGTGTCTCGATCTATCTTTCTAGGGAGTCTCAGGCAATTTGGAGATCTCCTTCATCAGGGCCGAATTATTGGGCATTGACAGCATTCAGGAGGGCACAAATCCACTTAGGGTTTCAGCATTTGGAGGGGTATTCTTTGGCATTTCGGTCTGAGACTTCAGGAGGGGGGATCTATCATCCCGATCTATCATTGTACCGAGTTTGGACTCAATTGGAGACTTCATTCAACTAGGCCGAAATATTGGGTCTTCTCAGCTCTGTAGTAGGGCGTGCCATCAGCCAGGGGGGTTTGGACTTCACCCTGGTTCTTCTATATTGGTCTTCATTTTGTATTCAGCCTTTGGAGGCTAGCATCTTATTATCGGGAGCATGTTGTAGCAGCTCATATCTTATTTACTAGATCTATCTGATGTTATTCCAGATCTGCATCCTCATTGTATCAGGTTCTTGCTTATTTTATCAATAAAGGTCAGATCTATGTTGTTTGGTTCCATGTCTTGTGTAATGGTCATATCTTGTATTTTCATGGATTATATATTCAAATCTATGCTTGATAACTGAACATAAACCTTCATCAAGGCCGAACTTAAGAAATCAACCTGAAAGTAAACACGCAAACACAAATTAATCAGTGGTCAGCTAGTGTAGTGTCCAAGCGAAAAAATTGGCTTAGGAACGTTACAACTTCTCACACATCATTCTTCATGATGGATTGATACTCCTCCATCATGGCATCCTTGCATTCTTGCTTCTCAGCAGCATCTTCAATGGTGGAAAGCTCTGAATCAGTGATGCTACTCATCAGCGCCACATAGCTGGAAAACATGTGTGGTTTCTGGAACTGAGGCAAAATCTATATCCCAGTCCTTCTGACTGGTTGTCTCCTCTGTCACTGCAGCAAGGTCTATCGAGACAAAGGAATGCTCCCAGGAGATCTCACATCTCCTAGAAGCTTTTGAAGCTTCTATCTAGCCTCCTCAACTCATGGCACCTGCCTGTCAGTCCTGGAAGACGTCTTTGTCTCCTATCTAAATCTGAGAAGGAATACTTTCTGAATGAAAGTCTCTAAGCCACTGACTCTCTCTGAGATCAAGTTCACTATGAATCTGCATGCTACCTCTGAAGCTTGACTCCCTCTAAGTCTATACGATCTCCGGAGCCACCTGCTTCCGCTACATCTGTTGACTTCTTCTGAAATCTGATCTCCTATGGACTGTGCTGGGAGGTTGCTCCTCCCTACTGGATCCTAAGGGTTGACTCCCTTTGAAATCTAGCTCCTTCTGAGTTGGTACTTGGTGGGGCCGCCTGCCTCACCACTGGTGGAGTCATCTCCTTCTCTTCATAGTATGGCTTATTAATGCCATGTATCTATATGACAACATGCTTGTTTACTGCATCGTTTCTAGGTAGGCCCTTTTGGCACTACTAACTCTTCCTGATGATCTTAACGATGGTCAAATTAACTGTATGGTCATCTTTGGAGCCTTCTGCTCCTTACAATCAATCTCCATAAGAGATACTCTTCTTCGTCTTCTACTTCACATGGGTGTGTACGTTTGAGTACACAGTTTCGTGTCTCGGCTAGAGACAGTTCTAAACCGTTGCCTCTTGCAACCGTCATCATAGCTCCTTCTCAGAGCTATCACCTGTGACCTGCCCGGAACAAGAGACAAGAACAACATTTCCATGGTAACCTCCATGGAATGGTTAGTAATCAAGAACATCTCCTAGAGGAGATCAATTTCATCTTGCAAACAAGTTATATCATTAATAATGAACAATGAGCATTTTATTAATGTTAATCGTACCGACAGTATTCAGGTGTACCTAAACATTTGATAGCAATAGAAAATAATGAAGTTGTAAAGACCGCTATCCTAGGTACAGTACTTGAGCAACAACAATATAAAACATCAAACCTGATATACAAACCTGGAGTATGACGTTGTTGTCCTGCTTGAGTTTCCTTCTATCGTTCATATGCATGGAAACACCATTGTCTAAAAGACAAATTCTTCATCCTCTGATGCCTTTGAGTGCTCTTCGGCTTCTGTTGCATGTGCATGGTGTTTCTTCTTCTCCTTTTCATTTCTATATGGACATTGAAAGGCATAATGTCCCAGCTTCTGGCAACTGTAGCATCTAACCTTTGACACATCCTTCTTGTAACGAGGTCTCTTAGACTTCTTCGGGTTGCCTTCTTCCCTTTTCTTTCTCTTCTTCACTTGGGCAGCAAGTGCTTGATTTTCTTTCTCATTAGTCTTTTGTGTCTTGGATATCAGCATGGATTCCTCTTGAGTGCAACCTGACCATAACTTGTCAAACTTGGGCAATCTTCGTCTTGCGCAAATTCCTTGGACAAATGGGTCCCACGAGGGAGGGAATCCATTGAGTGTAGTGGTCACAAGTTCAACGTCTTCTACTGCATATCCAATAGCTGCTAATTGATCCTTGATCTGTGAGATCCTTTTAAAGAAGTTGGTTATCGTCTCTAACTTCTTCATAGTCACATTTCTGAGTTGATGTCGTAGGGTAAGCTTTCGACTGGTGTTCTTGCTTTCATAGAGTCTGGTTAGGTCATCAAACATCTCCTTTGCAGTCTTTAGTTCTGATATATTGGGTATCGAGTGATCCTTGATTGAGTCTGTCAAGATCCTCTTGGCCTTGACCTCATTCTTCTTCAACTTTGCCTTTGCTTCTTCGTCTTCGAGTTCTGGAAGCATCTTCTTGATGTGATTCAATAATTCATTCTCTTCTAGAATGGGTTGTATTCTATGCTTCCAGGATCTGAAGTTATTTGATCCATCCAATCTATCCTCAACTCTCATACTGGTTAACATTTTCGCCGGTAGAAACCCTAGCACTGAAAAACCTCGATTTTTCAAACTTCACCAAACTGCACACTGAGGGTTTCAGGGGCTGCACTAGGTTAGGGCACACTTCTCTATTAAGGAATTATTCCCAACATCCTTGGGATAGTGCTCAACTAGCTTGACAAAGAATTGCAGCTGCAAGGTGTCGTTGTAGTGATCTTCCTTCCAGTGGTCAAACTGTTCTGAAGGAAACCAACTTTGTTACCATGTTGGATTTTCCTTATTTACAGAGCATTAGTGTTACTAGTGTTCTTTTACTTTTTTACCATTAACATATATATCATGTACTGAGCAGTACCAACATAAACAAGACACAGAAAAGAACACAAGAGATTTATCCTGGGAAAACCCCAAATGGGGGAAAAACCCAGCAACCTTTCTTAGATAGATTTCGTTCACAAAGCAAGTCCAATCAAATAAACCCTAGCACAAGTGCTAGCTTAAACAGAAATACCTGCTGCAGCAGTAGCACCATACAAAGGTAGTGCACCTCCTCAAGGACTAGTGCACAAGAGAGAGATACCAAAAGACTGAGCAATAATAAATTGTACAGATGCAGCTACTGCGTCACCTCTTCCAAACTTGCGCCTTGCTTCTGTGTAGTTGGGAGAGTGTGAGTCAGTGAACAAATGAGTCAAGACAACTTCTATTTATAGTCTTCCTAGCCACTAGACTGGGCCGACTCTTTCTCTAGACAGGTGTCTTTTCATTATTACTTTATTCTTCTGGGTCAACTTCTCTTCTAGGGTATTTCAATATCTGTTTAATGGATCTCTTGCTTTTGGAATCTTCTTCGCATCTAAGAAAGGTCATCTAGGAGGGAAAGATCCTCCTGCAGCTACCAAAACATCAACGGATTTCACTTCATCAAGGACTGTGTGCAGAAGGGGAGAGTGAAGCTACAGTATGTTCCTACATGAGAGCAAGTGGCAGACATTCGCACGAAGGCCTTGATAAAAGACAAGTTTGTCTTCTTCAGGGACAAGTTGGGAGTGGTGTAAAACACCTTCCTTGCTAAGAGAGAGTGTTAATTTGTAGCTCAGAAGGTGTCTCAGTTTAGCCTATGTGTCCAAGGCTAGTTGATGGGCATAAATAAAATACCTAGATCAGCATTTTTATTTTATCCTAAGTTTTAACTTAGGAAAAGTATAAAATTCATTTAAATGACTTTTATTGACTTTTCACTCAAATTTTTGAAAAGTGAGTTTTTGGAAATTAATAATTCACTAAAGTAAATTTTTGGAGGCTTCTAGAAGACTCAAGAAAAGGTGAGCTAGAGTGATAAAAGGATGCTAAGGGTGGACACAACACATTGTGTGTTGAGCTGATGAGTGAGGGCATTGTCTGAGGAAGAAGAAGTTGATTCTGCAAAGTGAGGAAGGGCGACTTAGCAGCAGAGGAAGTGAGCTGAGTGCAGGACGTTCCAGCAAAGACAGAGGCAAAAAAAGATGGGCCGATTTTTCGAGGCCGAAAAAGTGGGGCCGAAAAAGCAAGCCGGGTTTGTTGGGCTGTAAGAAATTTCTGAATTTTCTGTTGCTGTTAATTAATTCCTTTGAAGCCAATAAAGCCCTTCCTTTGTTGGTTTTCCCCACATTGGGGTTTCTAGGGTATTTCTGGTGTTCTTTTTTATTATATGTTTGGTTTCCATTTACTTCTGATGTGCATTTAGTTAAATAACTCAGCTGTAAATTACTTGCATAATTTTCAGAAGTTAAATGTCAGCTGTAAATTAATTTCTGGGTGATTAAAATTATTGGCAATAATTTATGTTTGCTGAGTTTAAAGGAAATTAACATAATAGTGTTTAATGCACATTTTTGAGGAGCACTCCAACTAGATCTATCTAGAGCGGCTCATACATAGAGGGAAAGGATTAATAATGAAGTGCTTGGCTAGAGGAATGACATGTGGCCCCTTGGCACAATCAAAGAATAGGAGCACTCCATGTTTGAAGCCTTTTATGTAAAGATCTCAAGGTCTTTGCATAAAAGGCTTTGAGTCTTGACAAGGCATCTCCAAGAGATATTTCATACCAAAGAGGACAAGTGGCATTTCTAGACCCTTCTCACAATATTTTACTAATATTTCTTGGAGAAAAGAAGGACCTAAGACTCTCTAGAGTTTTCTCAATTATATTTTATTGTCAATTAGATAATGAGGAGATCTATAAAAGGAAAATTCCTCTCAGATGGCAAATCAAAAGTTCAAGTGGATATAAATCCCCCTTCGAAGGCCAAGGGCATTGTAATTTGCAAGTTAAAGGGAGGAAAAGATTTGGTGAAGTATGCTGCCTTTTTCTGTGGTATAAACCACATTGATGCTTGGGCTGGTGGTATATCTTTATTTTCAGATCTGTTCATACATGTTTTGGTGGACTGTTTTGAGGTTAGAGAATGGTATTCCGGAGAGGCATTCATGCCCTCTTAATCCCTTGAGGTAATCAATAGTTCACTCTTATTTGATCTGTTGCCATTCTCTTTGCTTTATTGGTTGCATCATGTGCTGGCTGGATTTGAGTTGGTGATGATATGGCATCTTAATGAACTTATCATACAGTTCTTTGTGTCAATATGGTTGATTTAATTGGTGATGTTCACGTATAGAATAGCTTACTGATTTCTCCTTTGCATTAAAAGCTTCTTCATCAAGTAATGTTTGAATCCATTTCCCCAAAGGACAAGGCGCTCGGTTTTGCTTGTCTTCTTACTCTTTTATCTTTAAAAATGTGTGTAATGTCCCTTTCCAAATAGGAGCTCCAGAGAGGAGGCTTAATGCTCTAAACCGCCCCGTTAGACTATAGCCAGGACCAAAAAAAGGGTAAACAGGATTACTAGAGGTCACTCCAGTCAAAGGTGTTATGTTCGGAAAGTGACATTGAGCTAAAAATGGTTAAAAGCGCTTTTAAGTCATTATGAGCTAAAAATAGAACAAATGAGCTAAAATTAGAAGTCAACAGTGAATTAGGGTTTCAGCAATGAATTAGGGTTTTGGAAAGCTATAAGAGAAGAGTCAGCGACCTAATTCATCATTATGCAGATTATGACTTGTCATTGAGGAGAGAAGCGCATCTCAGGAGAGATAGTTCAGTGGATTCCAGGAGGGAGACACTAGTTGGTTGAATTCGGTGTTGAGAGACACACCCTAGTCACCGAGAAGATCACACAGGTCTTCCATCATTCTTCTACAGCAGTTAGGCAGGGTCCAGCAGCAAGGGCGAACTTATCCAGGGTGAGGGCACAGCTCATGAGGAGGTTCAAGAAATCGATTTGTCGCATCCAGGGAGAGTTCAGAGATTCCCCTCCGACCCAGTTGAGAGGAAGGCAAGGTGCATCTTTTGCCTGGTTCCTCGTCAGATTCCGACTGAGGAATCATCTGGGGTGCATTTTCCAGACTTAGAAGTGTGGCACTTTTGGCGGACACATTTGGGGTTCCCAAGCGAGCATCAGATCAGATTCAAGGAAACCCTTCCGACCCATTTCCCAGTAGACCAAGGCGATCATCTTGAGATACATCTCGACCGATTCCGATGATGGAATCACTAGGACGCATTTTGCCAGTGAGAGAGGAGCGCATTCCCCCAGGGGGATCCATCCAGGGTCCAGACCCACCAGCAGAGGGATCGATCAGTTACCAGGCCTGTGAGCTAGAGTAGGGCGCACCATTTGGGACAGTTTCCAAGCCATTCTGACAGGTATAGTCGCCACGGCGAACTTTCCAAACTTCCAGCAATTACTGTACGAGCTGCCATAGTTCCAGCTCATCCATTGATCCCGCAATGCTCATCTATTATCGGGTATTATCATTTAGTTTGCTTATTGTATTCTAGCTAAGATCCTTTTGTCTTTTGATCTAACCGAGTGATTCATTTTATTTAGCCGCATTCGGCCTTTGTACTCCGCAGAGATATCATAATATAAACTTTGCAATCCTTTGTCGCATTTGTTATTTGTATGATCATTTATATGATGTAATCAATTAATCCTACACACACATTAGCAGCGTTTCCTAGACTAGCCAAGTCAAGAACATTACAGTGGTATCAAAGCTTTAGTCCTTCCAGCCTATGGCTAAAGACGATGAGTGCAGCAGAAGACCTAGAGGGTCGGGAACACGTAGGTGACGAATATGTCACTTAGAACAGGCAGGGAAAGAAGGTCTAGGCATGACTTTCCTCCTTTTCCTCCTAGCTCAGAGGAAGATGAAGAGGCACATAGAGAAGCAGAGAGAAGGGCAGAGCGTGAGGCTGAGCACGAGGCAGAGAGGATGCTAGGAGACAGATATGAGCGACCAAAGGGCAGTGGCAAGGCCCCCATGGAACCAGAGACAGCTTTCATGCAGGTTATCAGCGATATGTTAGCTAGTCAACGAACCATGTCTCAGTCCTTGGCACAGGTGGTTGATAGATTGGCTAGAGTGGGCACCCCGGACACACAAGCCCCGCATGCAGCACAGGGGAACTCAGGAGCAGGCAGTAGACCCCAGTCACCCACTCGCACATACACCTCTGCTAGTAGGATTCCCAGACCCTTGTTTCCCAGTTTCTAGAGGGCACCCCTAGTAGCAACACAGCCACCGATAACACAGAGGCCGCCCACTCATGCAAAGGACATAGCAGAGTATCGGAGGGAGTACGCAGCATTGGGTCATGACTTCCATCAGGACATGACCCTAGTCGAGTACTGTGAACTCAGACTCAGGAACCACCCAGAGAGCCATAGAGAGGAGGATCGCAACAGCCGCAGGGGCATAACATGGATTTCATCCGAAAAGTTGGTAAACTCACCATACCTTTTTCCAACGGATTGGCCAAATGCACCGCCAGAGCTTGGGTACAGAAGCTAGACACATAGTACAAGCTCAATCAGATGACCGAGACAGAGGCCATCAGTTTCGCGACCTTACACTTGGAGGGTGAGGGACACGAGTGGTGGTATCATGGATTGGTGACATTGGGTCACAGTCGCATCATCTCCTATAGGGAGTTCACAGAGAGGCTTATGGACAGGTTTGACAGGAGGGATCCCGAGATCCACTTCAGGGATCTAGTCCAGTTGAGACAAACTGGCACAGCAAAGGCGTTCATCACAGAGTTTCAGTGGGTAGCCGTGGCAATGACAGATATATCAAAGCCCAGGTTGATCATGCTATTCACAGAGGGACTCACTGAGCCTTTAAGAGGATGGGTGAAGGCATACAGGCCTCCCACCTTGCAGGGTGCCATCCTTCGCACTCGAGATTTGGCAGACTCAGTGCCAAAGACTAAAACCTTTTCCAAACCCTTTGTACCCCAGAAGGATCGAGACAGGAAGCCATTCCAAAGAGAATGGAAGGGCAAAGAGAAGTTGGATGATGAGACTAGGCGAGAGCTTATGAGGAAGAAGCTTTGCTTCAACTGCAAAGACCCTTGGGTCCAAGGCCACGGGTGCATGGGCAAGGGAGAGATTCATTATATTGAGGTAGCAGCAGATAGTGTTGACAGTGAGGAGGAGGAGCAGGACAATGGATCCACTAGCTCAGAGGAGGAGTCAGCACTGGAAGAGGAGCAGCCTACCCATAGACCAGCGACACCGGTAGGAGCCCATCCTCCAGTAATCCCACAGCCGCCTGAGCAAGCTAACAGGAGGAAACCAACAAAGGGAGGAGTCATAGCAACCCTTTCTGGTGTTCCTAGGTATGATACCCTCCAAATGAGAGGGACTATTCAAGGGCAACGGGCAATCGCCCTGATAGATGGTGGGGCCACCCACAACTTCATCGACGCTTCACTAGTATCGAGATGGGCACTTCAGATAGAGGATTTTGAGGGGTTTGATGTTGCAGTAGCAGATGGCCACACAGTGGAGTGGCTAGACAGAGTCCCAGACTTGGAGGCAAAGTTAGGAAACTACATAGTGAGAGACACATTTTATGTGGTTGACCTATCTGACACAGATGTGGTGTTGGGAGTCCAGTGGATGATTACCTTGGAGATGGGATTTAGAGACCATGACGGGAAGAAGGTTGTTCTAAGAGGTATGTCGACAAGAGCTCCCAGGACAGTTTCAGCCAAGAGGATGGAGAGGATATTCAAACATGGGGAGGTAGCATATGTCGCCGAGTGTTTGATCACTACACAGAAGGATTCAAAGGGACGACAATAGTATCATACAGAGATCAAGAATTTGTTGGGACGACATCAACAAGTTTTTGAGTTGATTCCACCAAGGAGACCACCTGATAGGGGGTTTGAGCACACCATTGAGTTGGAAGAGGGGGCCAAACCGATGATCACCCCCCCTATCGTCATCCTAGGAGGTTCAAGGATGAAATAGAGAAGGAAATAAAGGAATTGCTAGCGATGGGACACATCAGACCGAGCAGCAGCCCATCCGCTTCTTCAGTTGTCTTAGTTCTGAAGAAGGATGGCACCATGAGGATGTACATTGATTATCGAGCCTTGAACAAGAAAACCATCAAGAACCGGTATCCTATCCCACGCATTGACGAGTTGAAGGATGAACTGCATGGGGCAGTTTTCTTCTCAAAGATTGATCTACGCTCTGGGTGTCACAAGATCAGCATCCGAGAGCAGGACATAGAGAAGACGGCATTTCGATGTCACTTTGGACATTTCGAGTTCCTGGTTATGCCATTTGGGCTAACCAATGCACCCACTACGTTCCAGTCTTGCATGAACCACATATTCAGGGATCAGTTGAGGAAATCAGTCTTGGTTTTCTTCGACAACATCTTGGTCTACAACAAGACATGGCAGGAGCATATGAGGCACTTGGATGAGGTATTGAGCATCATGAAGGCACAGTCATTATATGCCAAAGAGTCCGAGTGTGAGTTCGGTATGACAAAGCTGCTTTACTTAGGCCATATCATCAGTGCACAGGGGGTACAGGTGCACCAGGAAAAGATCAGGGCCATTTTGGACTGGCCAACGCCCAGGAACGTAACAGAGTTGAGGAGTTTCTTCGAGCTGTGCAGCTCTTACAGGCAGTTCGTCTGGGGTTTTTCTCAGCTTGGAGCACCGCTGACAGATCGTACCAAACTTGGGGCTTTCATCTGGACCGAGGAATCACGGAAATCCTTTGATCACATGAAGGAAGTCATGAGCACTTGTCCAGTGTTGGCATTACTAGACTTCACCTTTCCATTTGTACTAGAGTGTGACGCATCCGGCGAGGGTATCGGGGCAGTTTTGATGCAAGGAGGACACCCCATTGTATTCGAGCGCACGAAGCTCAATCAGCCCGAGAGGTTGTACTCCATTTATGACAAGGAGATGTTGGCAATCATGCATGCCTTGACCAAATTCAAACAATATTTGGTGGGCAGCAAATTCGTGGTCAAGACAGATCACAACAGCTTGAAGTATTTCCTTGAGCAAAAGGACCTCAGTGAGCGCCAACAAAAATGGGTGACGAAAGTACAGGCATTCAACTTTGACATAGAGTATGTCAAGGGGAAGAAGAACATTGTGGTTGATGCACTATCGAGGAGACCTGCGGCCTGTTCTTTGATGGAGATTTCAGCAGATTGGAAATCCCACTTGTTAGTGGAATATTCCAAGAACAAGTTCGCTTGTGAGGTTATGGATGGACAAATACATGATGACAGGTATAGGGTCATTGACGATGTCATATTCTACAAGGATAGAGTCTACTTGGTGCCAGATTCGGGGCTCAAGAAGAAGATCCTCACAGCAGTTCATGATTCACCACTAGCAGGCCATCAAGGGTTTTTCAAAACCTATAGACAAATCAGGGAGAGGTTCTCATGGAAGGGCTTCAAATAGGACGTTATGAGACATGTCAGTGATGGTGTGACTTGCAAGCAGAACAAGTCAGAGCATGCTCTTCCAGCAGGGCTACTTCAGCCACTCCCCATTCCAGAGCAGAAATGGGAGAGTATATCGATGGACTTCATCACAGGCCTACCCAATGTCTAGGGTAAGGACTATATCTATGTAGTGGTCGACAAATTGACCAAGTTTGCTCACTTCTATGCCATACCGACAGAGTACAGCGCAGTTCAGGTAGCCAAGCTTTTCTTCAGGGAGGTCTTCAGACTTCATGGGTTGTCGAGGAACATCGTCAGTGACAGGGACAGTCGGTTCATGGGGACATTCTGGAGAGAGTTGTTTCGGTTGGTGGGGACAGAGCTGACACCCAGCACCAGCTATCACCCTTAGACAGATGGACAGACCGAGATTGTCAACAAGTGGGTTGAAGGATATTTGAGGAACTATGTAGGTGGACAACAGAGAACATGGGTAAAGTGGCTACATCTAGGAGAGCATTGCTACAATACCACTTTCCACATGTCCATTGGTATGACACCCTTCCGAGCATTGTACGGATATGATGCTCCCACTTTGGTAGACTTGGTTTTCAAGGAGAGCAGAGCTACCAAGGCCAAGGATTGGATCATAGAGAGTCAGGAGATTCTCAAGTTGTTGAAAGAGAACCTGCAGATGACACAGAACCGACGGAAGATGAGTGCGGACAGGCACAGGATAGAGCGCAACTTTGAGGTTGGGGATTTGGTTTTCTTGAGACTCCAACCTTACAGACAGTCATCTCTGAAGAAGAGTGGGGCCGAGAAGCTCAAGCCCAAATTTTATGGCCCTTACAGGATCATGCGCCAAGTAGGCGAGGTTGCTTATGAGTCAGAGCTTCCAGAAAGGAGCAAGATTTATAACGTGTTCCACGTATCTTGCCTCAAAAAGGCAGTGGGACAATTCATTAGCACATCAGAGGAGCTTCCCCCATTGGATGGGGAGAGACAGTTGGAGTTGGTTCTGGAGGAGGTTTTGGAGTTCCGAGAGCGGAAACTAAGGAGCAGGGTCATCATAGAGTGTTTGATCAAATGGAGAAGGATTTCAGTAGAGGATGCTACTTGGGAGAGCAAGCAGGTGTTGCAGCACCCTGGACTGGTATTGCTTGAGGATAAGCAATTTCGGGAAGGGAGGATTGTAATGTCCCTTTCCAAATAGGAGCTCCAGAGAGGAGGCTCAATGGTCTAAACCGCCCCGTTAGACTATAGCCAGGGGTAAACAGGGTTACTAGAGGTCACTCCAGTCAAAGGTGTTATGTTCGGAAAGTGACATTGAGCTAAAAATGGTTAAAAGCGCTTTTAAGTCATTATGAGCTAAAAATAGAAGTCAACAGTGAATTAGGGTTTTTGAAAGCTATAAGAGAAGAGTCAGCGACCTAATTCATCATTATGCAGATTATGACTTGTCATTGAGGAGAGAGGCGCATCTCAGGAGAAATAGTTCAGTGGATTCCAGGAGGAAGACACCAGTTGGTTGAATTCGGTGTTGAGAGACACACCCTAGTCACCGAGAAGATCACACAGGTCTTCCATCATTCTTCAACAGCAGTTACGCAGGGTCCAACAGCAAGGGCGCACTTATCCAGGGTGAGGGCACAGCTCCTGAGGAGGTTCAGGGAATCGATTTGTCCCATCCAGGGAGAGTTCAGAGATTCCCCTCCGACCTAGTTGAGAGGAAGGCAAGGCGCATATTTTGCCTGGATCCTCATCAGATTCCAACGGAGGAATCATCTAGGACGCATTTTCCAGACTTGGAAGTGTGGCACTTTTGGCAGACACATTTGGGGTTCCCGAGCGAGCATCAGATCAGATTCAGGGAAACCCTTCCGACCCATTTCCCAGCAGACCAAGGCGATCATCTTGAGATACATCTCGGCCGATTCCGACAGTGGAATCACTAGGACGCATTTTGCCAATGAGAGAGGGGCGCATTCCCCCAGGGGGATCCATCTGGGGTCCAGACCCACCAGCAAAGGGGTCGGTCAGTTACTAGGCCTGTGAGCTAGAGCAGGGCGCACCATTTGGAACAGTTTCCAAGCCATTCCAAGGGTATAGCCGCAAGGACAAACTTTCCAGACTTCCAGTAGTTACCGTATGAGCTGCCATAGTTCCAGCTCATCCATTGAACTCGCAGTGCTCATCTATTATTGAGTATTATTATTTAGTTTGCTTATTATATTCCGGCTAAGATCCTTTGTCTTTTGATATAGCCGAATGATTGATTTTATTTAGCCGCATTCAACCTTTGTACTCCGCAGAGATATCATAATATAAACTTTGCAGTCCTTTGTCGCATTTGTTATTTGTATGATCATTTATATGCTGTAAACGATTAATCCTACACACACATTAGCAGCATTTCCTAGACTAGCCAAGTCAGGAACATTACAAAGAGACAAACTACATTCTAAAAAATCCAATTTTATTAACATCTTTGCAAAGGGCAGATTTGTAATCTTCTTAGGGAATCCCCCCTTGTGCCGGAGGAGATCCAGCCTAAAGTGCGGAGGAGGACCACCGAGGTGGCAGCAGGTGGTGTCCTCAAGTTCTTCTAGGATTTGTTCTTGGACAAATGGACTTATCTTTGTGCAGATTTAGGAGATAACAGTGTTAAATTTGCTACACTTCGGGGTATTATTGTTTTATTGTTAAGTATTTGTCTCTCTTGCTCATGGGTATACATCTTGATAATGCTGTGATGAATTTGAAGGTTTTCTACATGATTGGATTAAGGCTTAATGAAGAGATCACCATAGATCTTCTATCATTGTGTTCTCAACACCCATGGGATGAAGAGAAAGCTGTGCATAAATCGAATTAAAGGAAAGTCATTTTTACTTTTGAAATTATTAAAGAAGGGCATATATTTTCTGAAAGTTTCAAACATTAGAAATATTAAAAGAGGCAATAGTTATATGGGCTGTGAGAAAGTATTTCACTGGAGAAATATTCAACTGATCACGTGAAAGCACGAAGGCAGAAAAATTAGAGATCACAACACATTGATTGGTTGGAGTATTCATAGACGGCAACCAGACGGCAGCAGCACATTAACAGGTAGACCACATTATTTCTGGCACATAACAGCAGCAGCATCTTATTTTTCTCTTTCAAGCAGAAGAAACAATGCTCTCTGAAGAGAATATTATATTTGACGGCTACATACATGGCAACCATTTTATTCACATACAGTAACATTTTGGCTGATATTAGACTGATGACAGACAGATACACAGCAAGAGACTTGCATAAACACAAGCTTACTTTGTTTTCCCAATTCTATATTTTATTTTCTCAGCAGTCGAAATAACATAAACAGTTAGATGCTAATGAGTTACTATTTTAGCACTGAGTGAGCAGATCTGGACAGACAATGCACATGGGCAGCAAATATTTCTGTCTGTAAAACGGAAACTTACGAATAAAAAGGACGTTTTACAGACTTGGAGTTCGTACATATGTGCAGAAGACACCTACGTTACAAATCTGTTAAGGCACACCTTCAAACACAGAAACAAAGACAGACATCCTAGAATCAGAAGATTAATATGATATAAAGATATTAAAATAATGGCAGAAGGATTGTTTAGTTTAGAATGGAAATTGTATAATTTGGTCACAAGAAAAGTTGAAATTGTACAAGTTTTTATTGATGGATTTAACCAACTCAATGTCAAAGATATGTAGGCAACGAATATCTTTATTAAACTACTGAGATCAGATAGAGAGTTTATCCTAGAAGAACAAAAATTAGGATAAATGAGATGCTTAGCCCAATGCAAAGGAAAAAAAAGGTTGATTGAAGTCTCTAGATAGGCTAATACTCAATATGAACGGCTCTCTAGCTGATTTCTAGATTCGACATGAAATGAAGGTGATGGCAACTTGAAGGAGCACCAATAACAAGTTCTGGAGGAGAAAGGGATGTAGTAGTTGAGCTGCAATTGCTGTTGAATTGAAGATCAGTCACATACCCAAGTAACCCAAGGGTTTAGCTCAATCAGATGTCGCCAATGTTGTTGCACATTTGGCTATTTCCATGCTGACAGGTGCCCAGTTCCAATCGCCCTCTGTGAGGCTCACTAATCTATGTGGAGAGGTTTAGTATTTACTAGGGATGCCATCCACAAAAGTGGGGAAGCATCCCTTGTGTTTCCCCATGAGGTTTTCATCGGAAAACAAACGCCATATACCCAAGTGACTCTTCTAGAGAACCAACAGACATTGTGACTGGTTACCTAGGTGATCCATGGATGGGAATTGACCCATGTGGTCTTCACATTAACAGTTTTTGTAAAAATCATGAGTTGTAACTTTTGTATTGAGGAGGGTAATGTCTAGGTATGATTTATTTTTAAAGTGTTATTTTGTGTTAATGCGGTGTTGGGTTGTAACACTCAATAAGTGTTGTCTAACAGTCAATAACACTTTGTCACAATATATGTGACCAATGCAATGATAAATGTTGAGGCTGGAAGTAGGCAGTTAAACCACTTAACCAACTAGGGTTGCTATAAAAAAGTTATCTGTGATGAACTATGTGAGTGTGAGATATTTATTGCTACAATATTCATAATAAAGCTTTATGTTTATTTTTTCTCTCCATCTTTGTGTGTGTAAATATATATGTGCACCTTAATTTCCTACACACTGGACTGTCAGCCATCATATGATATACTAAAAGAAAGTTAAGTTACCTGAAATGGAGAAATGGGAAGGAGTTTCAGAAATGTCACTATATATATATATATATATATATGATTCTTCCCACACAGTTCCAAGTCCACAGTTCTCCAAAAATTTGCATACACAATGAAACATAAAACAGTGAACAAAATATGGGGGTGAAACTGTTTTAATGCTTAGGAAACATTGTGTTTAATTAAAATGTGGGGTATCTTTTTAGCGTTTGGGAAAGATGTTGTTTTCCTTTACTGGTCGGTACCATCCGTAGCTGTGAAAAATAAAAGAGGAAAACAGCACAGACACCATGATATGGCCAGGAAACAGACAGGAAATGTTAACCCGTACTTTTTCAGAAAATGGCCCAAATCTTTTCCCAGGACATTTCGAAAAAATAAACTTTTCCGAAGCATTTCCCAGTGGCCATTTCCTGCAATAGAGAATAAAGGTTTCAAACCAAATTTGAAATTGACAAGGCAAAATAAGAAATAAATAGAAGAACACAGAGAAAGTCACGAGCACTGCAAGATAATGAATATGGTATCGGAACATACAAGTCACTATTTTGAGTTCTTTGTTCGACTAATCAATCATAAGGAAGAGAATTATAGTCACAAAGTATACGTGGAAATACCATATTCTAAAGGAGTGTAGAACTATTCCAAAAAATTGCAATACCACATATTCTCAAACAAATGGTCTAATATCAAACAGATGACAAATTTTAAAAAACCACAGGCAGAAAAGAAAATGCTTAATGACCTTAATGCCAGGTCAAATAACCTAAGAAAACAACCGCTAAATATATTGACCTAAAATAGAGAAGGGACATACAATGTGGTAAATTCTAGTCAGCAAGTGATTAGTGGTATTTTGCAAAATACCCACACTGGCAAAGTATTTAAGACATTCCGCCCTGAACCAATAGCACAGTGACTTTGTATATATTTTGCCTATGTGCCATACATAGTGCAATTGTAGATAGCAGCAACAATCCAATAATAGATAGATAGATACGAATGTTTATGTAATAGCATCTGATGTTAGTAATAAGATAGCACTAAATGTAAGTCCTAGTAAACATAAATGTTTCTCAATATAAGAAAAACCTATTAGTAACTAACATTGTGCTGACATTGTAGAGATATGTCAGGAGCCAGCACATAAATGCAGCCTCCCATCTTGTGTATAAAAATTTGGGGAACTTGATAACAGTTATTCTTTCCTGAATTGTCTCTCTATCCCTCAGCAAGTTCTTAGGGTAGACAAACTCTAAAGAAGTCAGATTCCAACTTAGAACCTCACACACATCAGTATATGTGTAATATATCTACATCTGTGCTTATATATTTTGTGTGGATGAACACACGCATATGTATGGATTAGTATCTTGTTTTGCAAACCATCAAGCACATTACAATTGACAATCTCCTTATGCTTGGCATGCCAAATTATTTATTTCATTTCAAGGCATCAGTATATGGCCTGTTAGATAAAGAACATCTGAAGGCCATAAAACATCATAAAGTGATGTTGCCAAAAAAAGTAAATCTTGATGGGCTTGTAATGCATTAGCTATACAACACATTATTGAAAAATATGTTTTTGAAAAGAGTTGTTGATTCATTCAACAATCACAATTACCTCTGCCGCCTCCACAGTAGATGACAGATATTGAAGGTAATACCGCCGTAATGCATCTGGTACACATGCTGCCCTATTCTGCCAAACATCAAGACTCTGATCTGTAACCTGTACCATATAATAAGTTATAACATGATCATAAATTTTAGATGAAAAAGTAGATCTGAAGATCGTATCCTTAGAAGAAACTTCAATCATGAAATTTATACTTAAATAGAAGCAAAACAACAAATTCAGACAAAAAAATCATATTTTTTAGAGATGGCAATGTCATGCAACCTTTCATGAGGCAGTTAATCTGTTCCAATTGGAAAGTCACAACTACTAGAGAGAGAAGGCTGTACAGATTGTAAATTTTCAGACGCCAACCCAGTTTCAGTCTCGCTGAT
>JASDQU010241657.1:128929-143647 GCA_032191745.1 Picea mariana | reverse complement strand
ATGGGGACATTCTGGAAAGATTTGTTTCGGTTGGTGGGGATAGAGTTGACACCCAGCACCAACTATCACCCTTAGACAGATGGGATGACCAAGATTTTCAACCAATGGGTTGAAGGGTATTTAAGGAACTATGTAGGTGGACAACAGAGAACATGGGTAAAGTGGATACATTTAGGAGAACATTGCTACAACACCACCTTCCACATGTCTATTGGTATGACACCCTTCCGAGCATTGTATGGATATGATGCTCCCACTTTGGTAGGCTTGGTCTTCGGGGAGAGCAAGGCTCTCAAGGCCAAGGATTGGATCATAGAAAGTCAGGAGATTCTCAAGTTGTTGAAAGAGAACTTGCAAATGACACAGAACCAACAGAAGATTAGTGCGGACAAGCACAGGATAGAGTGCAGCTTTGAGGTGGGAGATTTGGTTTTCTTGAGACTTCAACCTTACAGACAATCATCTTTGAAGAAGAGTGGGGTCGAGAAGCTCAAGCCTAGATTTTATGGCCCTTGCAGAATCATGCGCCGAGTAGGCGAGGTTTCTTATGAGTTAGAGCTTCCAGAGGGGAGAAAGATTCATAACGTGTTCCACATGTCTTGCCTAAAAAAAGAAGTGGGACAATTCATTAGCACATCGGAGGAGCTTCCCCCATTGGATGAGGAGGGACAGTTGGAGTTAGTTCTGGAGGAGGTTTTGGATTTATGGGAGTGGGGACTGAGGAGCAAGGTCATCAGAGAGTGTTTGATCATATGGAGAGGACTTCTAGTAGAGGACGCTACTTGGGAGAGCGAGCAGATGTTGCAGCACCCTGGACTGGTATTGCTTGAGGACAAGAAATTTCGAGAAGGGAGGACTGTAATGTCCCTTTCCAAATAGGATCTCCAAAGAGGAGGCTTAACGGTCTAAACCACCTTGTTAGACTATAGCCAGGTCCATAAAAGGGGTAAACAAGGTTACTAGAGGTCACTCCAGTCACAGGTGTTATATTTGGAAAGTGACATTGAGCTAAAAAGGGTTAAAAGAGCTTTTAAGTCATTATGAGCTAAAAATAGAAGTCAACAGTGAATTAGGGTTTCAGCAGTGATTTAGGGTTTTGGAAGTCAACAGTGAATTAGGGTTTCAGCAGTGATTTAGGGTTTTGGAAATCTATAAAGGAATACTCAGCGACCTAATTCATCATTATGCATATTATGACTTGTCATTGAGGAGAGAGGCACATCTCAGGAGAGATAGTTCAGTGGATTCCAAAAGGAAGACACCAGTTGGTTGATTTCGGTGTTGAGAGACACACCCTAGTCACTAGGAAGATCACACAGGTCTTCCATCATCCTTCAACAACAATTACTTAGTGTTCATCAGTAAGGGTGCATTCATCCAAAGGGAGGGCGCAACTTCCGAGGAGGTTTAGAGATCGACTTGTCCCATCCAGGGAGAATTCTAAGATTTCCCTCCGACCCATTTGAGAGGAAGGCAAGGCGCATATTTTTCCTGGTTCCTCTCCAGATTCTGACGGAGGAATCATCTAGGGTGCATTTTCGAGACTTAGGAGTGCAACACTTTTGGTGGATACATTTAGGGTTCCCGAGCGATCATCGGCCATATTCAGGGAAACCCTTCTGACCCATTTCCCAGTAGACCAAGGTGGTCATTTTGAGACACATCTCATCCGATTCCGACGGTGGAATCACTAGGATGCATTTTTCCAAAGAAAGAGGGGCGCATTCCCTTAGGGGGATCCATCCGGAGTCCAAACGCACCAGCAGAGGAGTCCGACAGTTACCAGTATTGAGAAATAGAGTAGGGCGCATTATTTGGGACAGTTCCTAGGCCATTTTGAGAGGTATAGCTCCCAGGGCGAACTTTTCAGACTTCCAGCAGTTACCGTACGAGCTGCCCTAGTTCCAATGCATCCATTGATCCTGCAGTGCTCAGATATTTCGAGTATTATCTTTTAGTTGATTATTTGTATTCTAACAAAGATCCTTTTGTCTTTTGATCTAGTCGAGTGTTGTCATTTTATTCAGCCACATTCGGCCTTTTGTAATCTGCAGAGATATCATAATATAAACTTTGCAATTCTTTGTCACATTTATTATTTGTATGACCATCTATATGTTGTAAACAATTGACCCTACACACACATTAGCAATGTTTCCTAGACTAGCCAAGTCAAGAACATTAAAGATAAACTCTTGTGTTCTTTTGTTTATTGTGCATAGTTAATATTTCTAGATCTTGTTATTTCCACTACATTTTTATAGTTGATATTTTTAGTGTATAGTTATTCTATGATAACTGTGGTATGAAAGTAAATTTTATTTATAAATCATAAGGAAATAAATATTAGATATGAGAATCAGAAAAATTCAACTCTATATGCTTTGAAAAAAAACGATCCTTTTGTAAGTTTTAAACCTGTGAAGTAAATCAATTCATATAGATTCTTAAGCAAAACAGAATTTAATCAACGGCTCATACACAGAGTACACATAGATTTTATACCGAAAACCCTCAACTGGGAAAACCTTTCTTATATTCATTATATCGAATTTCACCATTCACCATACAATATTTATACAATGTTTTTAGGTATTACGTAGATACCAAAAGCCTAATCCCTTAATCCAGGATTAATTTACAAAATCGCTAAAAATAGAAAAATCCGCTAAAAATAGCAAAAACCGCCCAAAAAAAAATTCGGGGCACTGCCCCGGGCTACCGCCCATTGCTGAACGCTGCACATAACCAGGGGGGGCATACCTACCCCCCCTGGGACCCCCCTAGGAAAGCGCCCAGCGCACATGACACAAAGACACTACTAGAGGGATCGTCAGACGCAGTTGCCATATCTGACGTGCCCACACACACAAATGCAAAGAATATATCACATACCCAACACCTTTCACTTTGGACAAATGGCTTGGTATTTAAGTGGTTAGGAAGTCTCAACATATTCCTTTTGTGGTTGATTTTAAGATATTTGTTGTAACCTCACAATATTCTAGCTCTCATTCTCTTTAATGACTAATAATCCATTTGGCACATGTTGTTTTTCAAGTTCTAATGTTCATTTCCCCAAGCTCCCTAACTCTCATTGGATGCAACAAGTTCTTCAATTAATTCTATGAAATTTGTTTTTGCACTCCATGTTAGATCATAAGGTTTTCTAGAGAGTTTATCATCATCATAATTAGACACGAGCCAACATAAGTATGATAAACATGTCTTCTTGTCACTATAATTATATATATACAAATGTTAGCAACCAAGGGTTTTGGTTTCTTATCCTAGCATAATATTGTTTTTCCTACTCTATTGAAACCAATCTCAAGTCATTGTTTTGATGGAAGCAATAAGGGGTCTTCTAAATAGATTAAGGCACAAAATCTTTATTGAATATTTTTCTATGTAACATTTTTGCAAATTAATATTTTTTAATCAAACCAACAAGGGTTTTTCCAAACAAATTAAGTCACAAAAACTTACTGAAAATTCTTATACATAACACTTGCAAATTAGTATTGTTTGATGTAAGCAATAGGGATTTGTCCAAATTAATTAAGACACATAATCTTTATTGAATATTCTTTTACATAACACTTTTACAAGTAAGTGGACAAGTTTATAGTGTGGTTCTTTTGGGTTTCCTTTTCAAAATTGTAAAATTAAGCACATTCAATCTTTGGAGTATAATTTCTTGTGAATTTGGTAGTGGTTGTTTTGGGCACCCTTTTGAAAGTTGTAAAGTCAAGCATATTCGAACTTTGGAGTGTAATTTATGTGAATTTGGTTCAAAATCTTATATATATATATATATATATATATATATATAGTTTTATGGATTTTTACACTTAATTAAAGTCAAGTTTTAGACTTAAAAAAACTTATATTCATAGAGTTTTAATACTAGCAAAATGATTTTTTATGACATAACACATCAAAATTGATCTATAACAATTTTTTTAGATTTTAAAATATTATAAATTACTTTAAAAATATTCATTACTCCATTCAATAAAACACTATTTTTATTAATTATTGTTGATTGTTATATATAATTTCTATCGTATTATATGGAGTAGTTTATTTAATCTATAGATTCAACCTTTGTTGGTAAGTCTCTTCCTCCAATATACTTGAGGCTATCTAGAGTTTCTTCATTAGTTTGTTTAAGGTGGTTCCTTGGAATCCTAGATCACACCTATGTAAAAGATAATGAATCAATGCAGGGTGGTGAACATGCTTGTTATTAATGTTTTCGTCCCTACCTAGACTATTATGCTTGAAATTTGAACTATTGTGTTTATTTCCTTGTTCATGTCGTTTTCCCTATATCTTGAAATTGAATCTTTGAGCATATGAAGGTGAGGTGTGGGTTGCTTAGTGTCAAAGAAGAGGATACCCCATTATCCCTCCCTTCTTTTGCATCATTTTTTGTCACACGGTTACTCTAAAGTTCAAAGGCAACAAAGCTTCTCTATCTTGTTGTAAAGGTTGGGGTGAAGGTGGTCTTGCTCCAACAAAACTCTTTTGTGTGCAGTGTATCATGAAGCTCCCTTCGGTTCAATGAAGCTCCTCTGTAATTGCTTTGAGGACTCAAGGAAGGTTTGATTCATATCTTCCATTCTCCATGCCTTTTGTAACGAGGAATATATTGGTTGGCTGGTTGGCACTCTATAATAATTGCACACATTAGTGTCGCGTGTATGAAAAAAAATATCAATTGAGCCACATGGAGGATTTGGAAATTTCTTTTAACAATTCGTTGGGCATAAGATGTCATAATTGACACCATGTTAATTGTGTGAATATTAAATAACATAACATCATGATTGCAGGAAGATTAATCTTATACAAGAAATGATACCCCTTAATTTAAAATTTAAAAACTCTATAAGTCTAGAGTACTATTTCATCATAGGAAAATGAATAATTTTTGGACATAGTGCAAAGTAAAGAAATAAGAATAAATTTGTGGTTGTAACATAGGCTTATTGCTTTCTTTTTGCAATATCACCTACAATTTCGATGAGAATATTGTTGATATCTAAAATTTGGAAAGTGGTTTGCATCTTTTGCATGAAAATCTTGGAGATTTATTTAATAATATTATGATAGGAACCACAAAATTTGTTGTTCTTGGAAATCTTGATAGGTGCTCCACTCCTGATATTAAAGAACCCAAATTACATAACATCATGATTAAACTGAGCATAACCCTATGCAATAATTGATTACCCTTAAGTTAAAATCCAACACCTCTATAATTTCAAAGTCCTAGGAAAGGGAATATTTTTTGGACATAGTTCAAAGTAAAGAAATAAACATAAATATGTGGTTATGGCAGATACTTGTTGCTTGGTTTTTGTAGCATCACCAATGATTTCCATGAGAATTTTGTCGATATCTAAAACTTGGGAAGTGGTTTGCATATATTGCATACAAATCTTGGAGTTGCATTAAGTAAGATTGTGATAGAGACCACAAAAATTATTGTTCATAGTAGTCTCGATAGGTGCTCCACTCCTGATATTAAAAACCCCAAATTTCAAATGTTTAGGTTTAAATTTTGGTTGCAAAGGATTATTTCCTTCTCCCCCCTATCCACTCAATGGAGAAAAATCTTGGGTCTACTTGTATACATCACATCATCCATTTTCCCAAGAGTATCCAACATAAAGCAAATTTTCTCTATTTATGAACATGCTCAGTGTCTATGAATGTATGGAACCTATTATTTAATTTCAATCCAACTACATCCTAGATTCTTTTTCAACCCCTTGTATTTTAACATTTCTCTTACCTTTATTACATTCTCCCACCTTCCAACGGTAACATAGATGTTTGCAAGAACACATAAATTCCAACATTTCCAAGGTCTAGCTCAATAAAATGTTTCAGCATATGTTTTTCCCACTATATGTTGCAATGAGCTTTGCAGGCAATGATTAAAGTTCGCCATACCTCACTATAAGGTTCTACTAGCATGGTAGAGCAATTACATGAGTGTAGATTTTTCTCTCATACATACAAGGTGGAGCATTATGCTTATATGGTTGATCTTCTTGGTCCTTGATTCAAGATTAACTCCAATCTTCAAAATTGTTATGGAGATAGCCTTACGTCTTCATGGATGTGTGTAACATTTTTGTACATATATATGAGATGTGCGCAAATGTGAACTATGTTCATTGGATGGGTTATAACTTTTTTAAAACAAAATGGTTTAAGTATTGAGTAAAATATCTAGAGCTTTATGATTCAGATTATTTTCGGCAAGAAGTGAGAGCGAAGATATAATAAAGAAATGTACAGAGATATATCAGATATCCACTAATATAACAAAAATATATCAAAGGTATAAACACAAAGATACAGTAATACACAATTTCTACTAATGAGTGAAATGTACAGACTGTAGAATTACAGAGTGAAAGACTCACTAGAATGGTGGCAGCTTATCTCTTAGAAGTGATGTGACGGCTACTCGCATTCACAAGAAGATGATTAAAATGAGGCTCTAAAGGCCTTTTTAACATAAATAAAATCCAAAATTCTAACCCTGGAAGATGAAAAGCCAACAGTTTTGTGGACTCGTTTTGGGTAGTTTGGTGTATCAACTTCCCAGGGGCGTAACTTTGGCATGCGATCTTTGTTTGTGCCACATTATAACTCGTTGGAAAGGTATCATTGAGGAGATTCATTTAGGGGGATCAATAAGATCCTTTGAAAATCATTGAGGTTATCAATCCCAAAAAAAAAAAAAAAAATCATTCAAGCCCTCAAAATGGCCCCGGAAGTTTACTAACCGAAAAACTACTAAAAATAGTAAATTCCCAGAACATTGTTTTGAGCCAATTGGAATAGGTGGATGGCCACCGATATCTACCTGGATCAATCCTACCTCCTTAGGAAGAAATAGTGTCAATTGTGTTGAGTTCCCGGGGGAGAGGGGCAATCATTTGTTGAATCTGAATCTTGGTGAGTTATTTGTCTTGCTAGAGAAATTGTGTTGCTTACCTTGTTGGAGGTTGTCATGAACCTGTTGTTAGCGGGGCTGAGACTGTTCAACCAGTCAGGCTACATGAGATGACTGTGTGCATAAGAAATATTTTCTCTTTGTTGCAATATTGTCAACCTACTTCTGTTGGATACAAGGTGCTTGGGCCGAGGTTGTACTGGTTACAGTGTCCTCATGTTCACCTTTTGAAAAAATTGCGAAGAAGCTGAATTTTGTAGTATGAGATACTACCTTGTGACACTGTTTAGGTGGGACAATAGTTGGAACTACCTCTGGTATCCTGTAGAGATGACCCCCTAGAGTAATAATGACACTACGGGGTCGAGACTCATAGATAGCATGGCACTTCCACATATAGGGCTATCCCAAGAGAACATCACAAACATCCAAGGGGATAACATCACATAATACCTCATCCTTGAAGGGTTGGATGTTGTATGACAATCGACATTTTTGGTTGACACAAATGTCACGTCCCCGGCGAAGCCACCTAATGTTGTATGGATGTTACTGGATAAATCAGTAGGTGCGGACACTAACTGATCTCCCTAGATCCACCTGGATCTAGAACAAAATAGGACAGGACATGAATCTTTCTCTAGGTTGCAGTCATTGAATCTATTACTGAGAAGGAATGAGTGACGTACCTTTGTATCACTTCCTTAGGTCTCTGTTGTTCCTACTTTGCTCCAGTGCTCTTGTGAAATCAGGTCCAAGACAACACAAACCAACCAAAGTGAAGATAGCAAAGTATATTCAATGTCAACCTATGCATATGATCAAGGAGTTATGCAATAAAATAAGAGTGATTTTATGGGAAAGGGACATGCCCTTGTATCATATTAAATGAAAGTATAAGATACAACCAAATCAACTTGATGTCACAAGATTCCTTTCAGTGACCCTTGGTTCCAACACACACACTCGCTCTACACTTGCATGAAGAAGATCCAATACAACTTGATAGGCAAATAGAATCTTCAAGATTCTATCCAAACAGAGTTCTTCACACAATTCTTTCACCAATTCTTCATTCAATCTTGCTTAACCTTTTCCATGAGAAACCTTTCAATATATAGGAGAAGGAGAGATGGTTAAATGGATGAGGATGATCCCACTAAATCTGAGAAGTCAGTAGGATGTCAACCATATGAATGCCAACTCATTTTCTAGAAGATTCCCTTCTAGAACCTTCGTAACCTCTTCTCTTTTCCAAGCTTTGAAACAGGTTCGCACCCTACCTATAGAGAAGACTGCAAACAGTTCTCACTCCAAGTATAGGGTTGCCTGCGAGAATGAAGGATTTTCGCACCCTATAACATAGGTAGCCTGTGAACTCATCTTAAAAATATGCTTTTTGGAAGAAGACAGCAGTCACTTTTCTCAAGCAAAAAGTCCTTATGAGAGCCTGAACACATAACTATAGAGACATCACCAGAGTGACCAAAATAATGTGTAACAATGGTTGCGGGTGTGGTGTTGTCAACAATCCCAACTGTTTGATGACCTCTGGTAAGATGGGGTTCATGTGGCTTCCTCTATCAACAATAAAATGCAGCAGGGTCCCCTTCACACACATCTGTGAATGAAAAAGGCACTCCCCCTCCTCGAGATATGCTAGTTCTTCCGGTTGAATTGTTGTGGTCGCGATAGTGGCAGTGGGGTCTATGTCGATGATCTATCTTCTGCCAGTGTTTTTTGAGTCAGGGTTTGACTCCTTGTCTTTGATCTCGGACACCATAATTTTTTTGAGCGACATTCATCATTTTGTGCCAGGGGATTTTGTGGAAATCACACCACTTTCTAGTGTCCTTCTTTTTCTTTCCATTAACCTTCTTTTCCTGTGGCTTGGATTGGTTTTTGGAGGTTGTTTTTTAGGACCATATTTATCATGCTTTGGGTGTTGTGGATTTGGATACCTAAACTCATGTTTGTTTTGGTGCTTAAATTTCTACTTGATTTTGACAGCATATCGGTAAGAAACTCCCAGTGATGAGATCTCCAGAAACTTCATTTCAGTTTGGATGTACCTGTGTAGAGCCCCATGGTATTTCAGAACCAAATTCCTTTCAAAATATTTGATACCCAGCTTGGTGCACAAGGTATGGAAGGTGTTGGTGAACTCTGACACTTATTGGCCCCTCTCTTGATGCAACGTGGTCCATCTCATGTATTGCATTATAGTTACCAACAGGGTAATATTTTTCCTTGACCACATCCACAAAAAAATACCGAGTGGGCTTAGCTCCATATATTTCAAAATCCTTTCTGGAACTTTTCTCCTAGTAATTTTTCCACCAATGTTTGACATGGGGGAGAGCCTTAAGGATTGCAAAGGTGATCTTTTCCCTGTCGGAAAAATTATGAACAGAGAAATAACCTTCTAGCAGATTGAGCCATTTTTCTAGGGCATTTGCACCTATGTGTACTTCAAATACGGGAATATCAAAATCAACTTGTAACTTGAAAGGAGAGGTGCCTCCAAAGTGGTTTCTTGATGAAGATGTTCCTGTTATTGGCAAGCGTTGTAGGTTGTGGGAAAAATTCTCCATCATTTTGTCCCTCTGTCACATGAGAGCTTGCTTAAGCTGCAACAAATTAATAAAATATTATGCTATGTTGTTTTTCTTTTCTTCCTCCATGGAGGTTTTCTTGGGTGTGCGAGAATGATTGTCCTCAAGAGAGACAAGCTTGAGACCCAACTTTTTATACTCGGACCTCATCAGGGACATGCACTGAAAAACCATCAAGAGCATCCTACTCTGATACCACTGATCCAGATTATTTTCAGCACGAAATGAGAGTGGAGATATAATAAATAAATGTACAAAGATATCAGATATCCACTAATATAACATAAATATATCAGAGATATAAACATAGAGATACAATAATACACAATTTCTATTAATGAGCGAAATGTATACACTGTAAAATTACAGAGTGAAAGACTCGCTATAATGGTGGAAACTTATCTCTGAGAAGAGATGTGATGGCTACTCGCATTCGCAAGAAGATGATTGAAATAAGTCTTTAAATTATTTTTTAACATAAATAAAATCCAAAACCCTAACCCCGGAAGATGAAAAGCCAACAATTTTGTGGACCCCGTTTTGGGCAGTTTGGTGTATCAACTTCTCGAGGGCGTAACTTTGGTATACAATCTTCATTTGGGGAACATGATAGCTTGTTGGAAAGGTATCATTAAGGATATTCATTTTTCAGGCTCAAGAAGAGCCTTTGACTAGCATTGACATGCTCTATCCTAAAAAAAACTTCATTTAAGCCCTCAAAATGGCCCCAGAATTTCAGGAACCGAAAAACTGCTAAAAATAGTAAATTTCCAGAACATTTTTTGAGCCAGTTGGAATAGGTGAGTGACCATCGATATCCACCTAGATCACTTTACCCAGTCAATTAATAAGTACATAGAACATAACATATCATAATGGTTTTATATATATGAGGAAATCTTTAGTCAAATGTTTCCCTATAAATTGGATAAATTCATGCACAAACTCTAGCTTAATATCCACCAAAGCACATAGCTATTATAGATTGTGTCTATTCAAACACATCAACTTGAAGATGTGGACATGTAATGCAAAGTAAAACTTTATTACTAGAGTGGATACAATCATGGTTACATTGAGCATTCATATGACCACATCCAAGGGCTAAAGTTGTATACAACACAATATAATAAATTGGTTAGATATTTCAAATTTTCTTATGATGTGTTTTAGGGAGTGGTGATGATGGTTACACTCTAGTAGCTTTAAGTCCACCAATCTCATTTTTTTATCTTATCCCTTATTTCATTTGTTACATGTAGAGTTTATTTTTGTCTATTTCAAATTTTTAGATCAAGTTTTAGTTATGAATGTTGCACATAAATTTTACAAAATGTTATTAGATGAGCTTAGTTTTTATGTACATGTATATCAAGAAATCCTCCACATAATAAGGCCTAAATTTTGATGTTGATATTTCACCTTTAATGCATTTGTGTGCAGTCTTATCGAACCTTGTTCTCCAAACCTTAAGAATGGTTTTGTCTCTCTAAAATGGTTTTGTCTGATACAGTATCTTTGTTATAGAAGGTTTTTCACCACGCTTTTGTTGTGCATTGGAGGCTCTGCACCAAGTTGTTTGAATCCATACAAAAACTTCTTCCATCTGCATACAAGAGTATCTTCCTAGTATACCTCAAAGCCTTGAGGTTGTTCTACATATGTTCTTTGTTCAATTATTCTAGAGAATAGTCTTTGCATTCATCTGATGTAAACTCCCATGGATATTGCGGACTATATAATGGCTCATGTAGAGGTATGTCTGGTTTACTAGAACAAGAAATCATCATAGTCTTCTCCCTCCATCTAGGAGAAACCTCTAGTTCTGTATCTCGCAATGCTTACATTCATAAGTATTCCATGCATTGTTCTTCATCACATCTTTCATTTCCTCTGCTTGATTGCTTTTAGTGAGTTCGAGTCAGGCTGGTAGTCTTGTGATTCTCGATACAATGACTGGTTGTTGTGTCTTTTCTTTCTCTTTTGGAATCTTCATGTTCTTCCTTATGTTTTTCTTTAGCTCTTAGTTCCATGGAGTTTTCTATAGATTACATGCCCTGAAGATTCCAACTTATTCCTTTCATCATAGGATCATGGATGTGGATGGACAACCAGGGATACTTTAAGGCTTCTTTCGAAGAAGACTTCTTCTAAGGTCACATTGAACACGTGCTGCATTTTCATGGTTGCTTCCATGAACAGATACTTCATCATCTTCAATGGATCATATAATTTAGGATTAGCTCCCTCCTAATCCTTTCTTCATGCACACTCTTCTTTTGGAAATATATAATCGGCTCTCTCCATCTAGGAGAGTCCACTCTTCCATTTGCATCCTTATTTTCTTATGTAAAGTGTCACAAATATTTTTCCAATTACTTCTTGATTGTTGACTTATTTATGTCTTTACTTCTTCTAGGTTTCTTCAAGATTGATTCTAATTTTGGCTTATCTTGCAGCTGTTACTTATGTAATATATTCCACATGAATTGTTACTAGGGATTGTTGATGTACTTCATCATGTATTGTCTGAATTGTAGTTATAGTGATAGCAAACCTTATCTTGTTGTTCTTCCATAGGTATAATTTCTCTTGGAACATATTATCTTCTAGGAAATAGATATGCAAGATATGTACAAAAAACATGGTATGTACAAGAACTATGAGGAGTATTGTTACATTGTCTTAGAAGAAGAAGTATGTTTCATCCTGCTTAGTCTTCTTTGAAGGTTCCTTTTCTTCGAAAACTAATGCTTTGTGTGTCTCCTTACTTTTCTTTAGCTCAGGACAATGATTCTTGTAGTGGCCATATTTTTGACAGTTGAAGCATTGTATTTCTGACATATCTTTCTCTTGATTTGGCTTCTTCCTGGAGCCAAACTTCCTTTTATTCCTGAAATTCTTGAACCTTGTTGTAAAATCTTGATCATCATATTTCTTTTGGGGTTTCTCTTTTGCACTAATCCTTGATTCTTCTTGTGCACAACAAGTCCAAAGTTCTTCAAATGTAGGATACTCCTTCCTTGTGTTCATGCTTGCTGCAAATGCATCCCATGTCTTGGGAAGACCATTGAGTACTATGTTTACCAATTCCTTGTCTAAAATGATCTCTTCAATAGCTTGTAATTGATCTCTCAACTGAGAGATTATCACAAAGTATGATGTTATGTTGTCATCATCATTCATCTTCATGTCACGGAGCTCATTCTTCAGACTCGTTACTTGTCCAATGTTTTTTACTGAGAAGAGGTTTGTTAGGGCATCGTACATATTCTTAGACGAATCAATATGGGAGATGTAGGGTATCAGGTGGTATTTTATAGAATCCACTATGATACTCATGGCATTGATGTCATTGTCTTTGAACTTCTTCATAACTGCAACATTCTACAGTTCCTTTTATTTTCCTTCTTCAAACTCTGGTTCCACAACCTTTCCTTTCACGATATCCAACACTTTATTCTTGGAAAGGATGAGATCAATCCTTGTCTTCCATGGTCTAAAGTTAGAAGCCCCATCTAACTCGTTTTATGACTTCATAGAGTAAGTCATGGTTGCCTTGACTTGGTCAACCCTAGATTTGACAAAAAAATCAACCTTGACTTCTTAGCTTGTTGAGAGTACTAGGAGATGTGCTAAGTTAGGACGCACTAGTCTATCCAGAAATTAGGTCAATCCCTTCACTCAAGGTGCCTCAACGAGAGGATTAGGGTTTCTGCAACTACACCTGCTAGTAACCCTAGCGACAATGCTTTGGTAACTTCTCTTGCTAGAAACCCTAGTGACAGTTCTTCAACGAGCTTAGTATCCTTATGGCTATGCTCTCTTCCAATGGTTAGATTGAATGAAAGAGGTGTGGGCCCATAACTTGTTAGAATATAATGGATGTGCTCGTTTAACCATATACAATATCACTATTATCACCCAACCATAGGCCGAATCCACCCTCGAGCACCTTAACCTTGACAGAGAATCGTTCCAAAAGAAAACCCTAGGCTAGATAGACAAACAAGATAGCGCACCTCTCTCCAAGGATAGCACACCAAATAGGAGTAACAAGACCTCATAAGAGAGTCCAAACCATATAACCAAGAGAGAGTCCAGGCCAAAACTGAAATATGCTAGCTACAACAGCTGCAATGACAGTTGTCCTCCAAACTTGTGCACAAACTGGCCAACTGCAGTGCGCACAAGTGTTAATTCTGCAGTTTTGAGAATGCATGCCAGAATGAAGATTGGCCTCTTGTATTTATACTAAAAATGGCAAACTGCTTGGGCCGACTTCTCATTCTAGGTGTCTATTTACTTAGTATATAATATTTCCTTTAGTCGACTTCTTCTCTTGGAAGCTAATAACCTAATACAAGTTATCCTCTTGAGCCAACTTGTCTTCTAGGGTTATTAGCCAAGTAATTAGGGTTTCTTCTTGCTTCTTGAAACATTCTATTCTCGTTAGGTTTACATGTGGAGGTAAATACCTCCCCCAGCTACCATAATATCAACATACCCACCCTAACCAAAGGCTTTAAATGTGCAAGGATTCCAAGGAAATTGATAGCCACACGGGAGGGCAACCGGATCTCATCCCGAAAAATCAAGGAATTCCGAGCTATCCAGATCCCCCATGCAACAATGAAGGGGAAGGACTCGATTTCTTGCAGAGTCCTTGGCGAGATCCAAATCTTCAAGGCCTCCTCAAAGGATACACATTGCCATCCACCAAGGGAAAAGTAGAAACGGTTTGCTTCCGCCCATACTTAAATGGTAAAAGGACATTGCATAAAAAGATGATCGACAATATCCTCCTGTTCTTTACAAAGCGAACAAGTTCTAATAAAAATTATTAATAAGAAGAAGTTGAAATATTACAAATATTTTATTAATCTTAGTATGGTCGATAAAAAACTATTTTTAGGATATTATATGAACTTAAAAAGAAAAATGAATATGGCTAAGATTGGGATCATTGAACCTTATGATATCCATAGTGAAATTGGTTGTTGGGGCAACTCAAAAACACCATAGGATACAAAGGAGGTTGAGGATGACCACCATGTTCATTTAACATGTCCTCTCTTTAATAATATAAAACACAATTTTACCGAGTTCATAATTTAATTA
>JASDQU010241657.1:86742-122748 GCA_032191745.1 Picea mariana | reverse complement strand
AACTCCTTGGAGGTATACTCACCCCCGTTGTCCGATCTCAAGACTCTGATTTTCTTCCCTGTCTGGTTCTCCACAAGAGCTTTGAACTCTTGGAACCGATTGAAGACCTGTCCTTTGGTCTTCATGAAGAAAATCCAGGACTTCCGAGAGAAGTCATCAATGAACACAACATAGTATAGGGAACCAGTCAACGATGCCGAAGACATCGGACCACATACATCTGAATGTATAAGATCAAGTATCCCTGTTGCTCTACTGTCACTGCTCGGAAAAGCAATCTTGGTGTACTTTCCCAAAGCACACCCCTTGCACAACTCATGGTGCTCTGAACTAAAATCTGGAACTCCCGTCACCATCTCCCTCAGAACTCTCAAAGCTCCATGGTGCAAATGTGCCATCCTCCTGTGCCATAGCTCACATAGGTCACTGTTGTTGTTGGTAGTATGAATCAATGCTCTCACTGGCTGGAACAAAAACTTGTACAACCTTTCATGTCTAGTACCAATCACTTTGGCCGAAGTGATGCTAGACCCTCTGGGAAAAAGAAGCACCTGCCCATCACGGAACAAGAACTCATAGCCCTTCTCCTCAATAGTAGAAACTGACACTAAGTTCTTCTTCAAGCCCGGAACATATAGAACCTCTGTCAAAGTCATGGGAGGCAAAGACTCCCTCCGAAATGATACGGTCCCACAACCAGCCACCTTGACCTCCCGGTCATCTCCAAGCACTACCTCTGCATCTCCACACTGTGTAAGATCTGTCAAGTGCTCACGAACCACTGTCATATGGCGAGAGGCACCACTGTCAATATACCAAGTATCTGAAGTAGTGGTCCTCGAGGATAGAAACACAATCAAGGAAAATTCCCTGTCAAACTTGGTGGAAAACTCTTCCACCTCTGCTGAAGCTATTGTTTGTTTCTTCTTCTTGTTCGGACACTGACCTGCATAGTGCCCAAATTTATGGCATGCAAAGCACTTGACTTTGCTCATGTCTTTCTTCCCTTCACCCTTGGGGGCTTTTGTCCTCCCTTTGAACCCTTTTTGAACTTCTTCTTGCTAGTGGTAGCAAGAGCCCCATTCTCCTCCTCATGACCTATAGATGAGCTGCCATGTACATAACCTCTCTAGGTCTCCTCCTGAACAAAGTCATCCCAAAGACGTTCCCAACCGAGAAGCTTCTCCCTAGCAACAATGCCCTCCACAAAAACAACCCATTGTTTGGAAACTCCATTCAATGTTGTTCTCACAAGATCACTGTCAACTATGGCTTCCCCCACAGCTCCAGGCTCATCCCTCACCTGTGTCAATCTAGTAAGGTATTTGACCACATTTTCAGCCTTGGTCACTTTTATGCTCTTTAGTTTTTCCCTCAAAACCATTTTTTGATTCTCATTTGTACTCTGGTACAATTTAGTCAAAGACTCCCACATCTCATAGGCATGTATCTTCCCCGTCAAGTGAGGAATCAAATGATCCTTGATGGCATCAAGAATAAATATCTTAGCCTTTATACTCTTCTTAGTATAGGCTGCAAGAAGAGTAGCATCAGTAGGTACCACAACAGGATGAGTAGTGGTATTTTCCACAATGTCCCACAACTCGTTTTCTTGCAAAAGCAAGATCATCCTCTCCTTCCAAACACCAAAATTTGCTGCCCCATCAAGTCTGTCCTCTAACTCTCGAACCTGTAGCCATTGACCCTTTTCTCCTGAAAATAATAAATTCAAAATTCTTCCCTGTGAAGCAACTGTTGTCTCAACTTTCTGACTACTGAAATCTCTGCTTCCCTTTCAACTCAGCTCTGATACCATGTAAATTTTCAGACCCCAACCCAGTTTCAGTCTCGTTGATTTTTCAGCCAATGTTAAATGCCCAAACCCAGTTTTATATCAGCATATAAAAAATTAGCAGAAAATAAACTTCAAAAATGAAACATGAGGATTCTGAACATCGTTTATAACACAGAAATAAAATATCAGCAGCATCTAAAACTCAGAAAATATAGACACATATATTTTCGGTCTAACTTTGACCCTGGAAAAAACCCACAAGGGGAAAACCAGTGAGAGAGGGAGATTTTTATTATTTAGGAGCTTTAGAGAATTCTGTTACAGCATATTCATCTTCAGAAATTTAAATGACAAACTTATCTCGACAACCGTGCCAAATCTTCACACAGGAAAATGAGCCAAACTCCTCAAAATTCTTCCCAGAATTTTCTGCAATAAATTGCAGGTCTGCTCCTCGATTTATGTGCCTCCAAACTGTTGTACAATTGCCTTGAGATTTGTGCCAACTGCCTCAACCCAAAACAGTGCAATAAACGTTGTACGGCCACCTTGGGAAACGTGCCAAAACTTCCAAAAAACAACACAACTCCTCGAAATCTGTGCCAAAATAACAGTCGTACGAACTGTACAAAATCCATACAGTACGGACTGTACTTTCTGCCTAGATTTCTGTGCCTTTTTTCCTACTGTACGGAATTCAAAAATCCGTACAGTACGGCCTTTTCTGTTGGACTATACCTTGCCTCGATTTTTGTGCCTGCTCTTCTTGATGTATGGCCTGCTCAATCCATACAGTACGGCCTGCCTTCAATGTTGTCCTTGCTGCCTCGATTTCTGTGCTAGTTTGCTGCCTTGGGATGCATGCCCTAGCTTTCAGAAATGGTTGTTCTCTTGCTGCTCGAAAATGCTCTATCTCTTGCTCTCTCAACAATGAACCAACAACTCAAGAATGGGTGCGCCCCTCCACCCTAATTGACCTCATGAGGAAAGGTGAGGAGTTTTCTAATCCAATGGCTGAGATTAGATTAGATGTGTGGCTGAGATTTGATGTCTCTTCACTCACCCTCACTTTAGTCATAAAGTCACCTTTTAATTTACATCTCACAAATTAAATGACTAGGGCCCACATTAGGCACTTTCTCACCCCTTAGGCGCATAGGGATGAGAAACACTTGCCTTGGTACTTTATTTTATTAAAAAATTTAACACAGATTTCCTTCCAGATTGGAATTTTTAGTAAAGATGTAGATTCTCTATAGATTGAAGTCAAAGAAGACATACTAGCTCGCCATGCTCAAGTAAGAAGTAGTAAACTGTGGGATTGCACTATGGCTCCATTATGTATCTGGTTAGTGACATATGACCAATGTAATATTATAATGTTGAGGCCAAGGGTTTGGTGGTTAAGCCACCCTAACCAAATTAAGGTGCTATATGATGATGTATTGATTCTTGAAAGATTATTAAAAGAGAATGTGGTATATATCAAATGTTGGGTAGCCTACCTTGGGCTCCCACAGATGCACTTGCTGCAGAATCATTAATATATGTGGCATTTATTATTCTCTACACATTTGTCTATTCATGTTATTCTCTTATGTATGCATCCATATGAAATCCTACATGTTATCAATATGGATAGCTGTCCTAGAGCCTATGAAGATGAAAGAAGTTGTTACACTTTGGTTTGATAAGTAGAGATGTAAAAACATCGAATATAAATAAGACAAAAGAAAGACATCCATATAGGATAAATGTATTTGATATATGTTGAATGATGATGTTACAAGAGCTCTCATGACGATCTAAATACTCATTGTTTGATCACAAGGCTGAAGGGTTATGGCCCTTGGGTATATGATATTAAAATTATTAATCACATGTCTTTCCCCTTAAAGGATAGTTTGTCCTCGAAGCAGGGTTAGGAGAAGCCGTGTCTTCATTCCCTCTCATACATCTTTTGCTACTCTTGATGTTGTGTTGGCTAAGGGAACAAGACAGTAACACCTTTGAAGTTTTAAACAATATTGTCATATTACGAAGGGGTCAATTCACCTTAAGTTAATTTTTTTCAGAGCTATATGATAAGATGATTGATTAGGGCTTCTTTGACTGCCAATCTCAATATACCTTTGCAAACAAGTCGAATTGGTATCCCAATATTTAGGAATGCAGACTGAGTTTTATTTCAAGTGATGTTGGTATATTGATTATTCCATGTGATGACTTCTGTGATTAAGGTGACAATAGGGTCTAATAATTTAACTTCATTTTGATATATGGCAATCAAGGATATGGGTCTCGATTCTCAACACCTTTGAGATTGCATACGACTTCAATAGTGGCAATGGATGGATCTTCAAAACCGGATATGTAGGGTTAACTTGTCAATTAATGGAATATTGATTTTTTTTTACTATAGAAAGATTTCGCTAATAGCAACACTTAGTTTTATACTTTTATTGCATTTGTGAGGTTTTCCCTATCTACAGTATGTACCTTGACTTTTGCAACTACTGTTGACTCAACTAGATTCGTTAATGTTTCTTTGTCAAACTTGGGAATAGATATGTCCTTTCTCTTCAATTGTTTTACTTCATTAAGCAGACATTGACATTGCTTCCTTAAGCATGAGATTTCTTTATCTTTCTCTAATAAGAAATTGCCATACTTCTGTAATTTTTTCTTGAGATCTTGATTATGATGTTGTGATACCCAATCATTTTGCTCGTATTTTGCCACCTCGTGTTTTAAACGATAAATTTCATCATTGTAGCATTTGCTTTCTCCTTTGCATTCCTTTAAGTTGTCTGTTAATTATTCCCATCAATTTTAAAGTAATATTTTATAAATTATGGATCATGATAATGATGCCTTGGTTGCTTCTGTTGTTAATGGCATCACTTCTTTTACTGATAGTTCTAATCGATAACTTGACACTAAGTGGGCACACAAAGTGCGAAGGTCCCACTAGAAAATCCAGAGAGGGGTAGGGTATGTATACCTCCGTAGACCTTAGCAGTCAAATCCTTGCACGGAGAGGGTCCTTTGTCCCACAAACAAGGGGGTCTCATACACCAATTTGGTGTCTGGCTTTGGCCGTGACCTTAAAATTAGATTATTATTATTATTAAAATATTTATTTGTCCTTGTCAGTACTAAACCAAGGCACAACTAAATTTCAAGGTGTATCTTTTTCCCCAATAACTTTGAAGAACTGGAACTTTACACTTTTAAAAACCCACCTTATATCCACATGTGAAGATTACACCCATCTCAATACTTCACAAGGGGGTTTAATGGCAGTTATATCTATTTTGTTTGTCATTCTTATGCTTCAAGATAGAATTGCATTGATAATTATGGATGATGGTTGTGAGTTGGCACTCTACTTTTGTCAGGTTCGATATATGTTGATTATCATTTTGCCCCAAATGGTTCTCAATGATGGATAAGTTTGGCAGCAGCAAAATAATTTTCTTGGGGAATTTCCTATTTTTTGCTAGGCTATAATAGCTTGATCTCTTTTTTTCCCTTATTTTTGAAGGAGCGGAATATTTCCTTTACAAAAAAGTTGGCCACAAGCCAGTGGTAATAATTAAAATGGCCAAAAGCTAGATTTTAGATTGGCTTGGAAAAATATGTCACCAAAGGGCGAGCTGGAGAAACCTCCAATACTAATGTTATGAACACTTTGGCTCGATAACTAGAGATGTAAAATCATCGAATGTAAATAAGACAAAAATGAGAAACCTGTATAGCAAGAATGTATTTAATATTGGTGAATAATTATCATTAATATGTGAAGTATCATTCTTATGTTAGACATTTTAATGTTTATTTTATCTAAGGACAATAAAGGTGATGTATCTAAGAGTAATGATGTAATGTTATAAAGTGAGAAATAGGTCATATGTAATAATACGATATGACATTTAAGTTAATGTTATTTTAAGAGATTAGGTGAGAAGTTCCTAATGAAAATAACGGATATACAACACCCTTGTGCTTCCTTCTTTGTGTGCCTCACTCAATGTCCCTACCGAGTCAAGCGTCATAAACAGTTTTGCACTGGATACATTCCACAAATTGCAAGGAAGTGCTTGAGGGTTCCTCATGAGGTTTTCCTTGGAAAAAAATATATACAACACCCTTGTATATCATTTCTACGCACAATGATATAATATGAATCCTCTATTTATCTCTCTTTTGTTTCTCTACATATTCTCCATATTTTAGTTTAGAATGGTGTTACCCCTCATATTGTATGAGGCCTTACACATGTGATTTTCATCACACATATCAAAGGCTTGCAAGATGGCATTGATAGACATTTGATGAATTAGGGGTACATGTGCTTAGGTTGGAGTATTGCGCTATTAGTTGATTGATTTTGATTGAGCATCTTAGTTACTCATACACCTCATATTTGAGATGATTATCATATATGGTAGCTCTTCTATTGGTGTACTCCTCATCTTGCATGCTATTCATTGGTGGATCAGCATTCTAGTGGATTATTTTTTATGAGATGATCGTCTGGTTCATGGAGCACCTTACTTCACATGCTTTATCTTGGCATTATGGTGTTGTTCTTCGTATATTTGCTCATCATTTATAGAGGACCTCTCCATTTACACATTGTTTTATGGTGACCTAGACCATGCATTGGTATTCTATTATGAGGTGTGGCTCTTATGTAAAAACGCCCTAGGCCATATGGGCATGCCTGGCATAATGATGGTATATTTAGCATGTTCACGCTTCATTTTGGAGAGAGTTCTACACCTTTGCACAGTTTTATGATGACCTAGTCCTCCAAAGGGTGGGACGTTGATGACATGCGGTGATTCTTGGCTCAATTAAAGGAACGCTCTAGTTGTTGAAGGCTTGTTTGGCATTGACATGGCATCTTGGGATGATGGACTCCTTGTTTTGTTAAATTTGTAGCTCGGAAAGGTGTCTCTGCATAGGCCTTGTGTCCAGGGATGCAAATGACAACTTATTTATTACTTACTTTAGCATTTTTAATTTATCCTTAGGAAAAGCATAATAATTAATCTAATTAATTATTATTGGCTTTATAACTCAGATTTCTAAAGTTTTTAACTTTGGAAACTAATATTTTTATTTGATGATCCGAAGGAAAGTGATAAGATCAATCTTGATCCTTCCGAAAAGATCTCAAGAAGGAAATAGGGTTAAGAAGGAATTATAAATTGTTGAAGTGAGGGGGTGAAGGATACATCGATTTTGAGGAAAGAAAGAAGGGGTCGATTGGGTGAGGAAATTGTGAGGGTTTGACAGCCAAGAGAGAGACCGAGTTTCGCTAGGCCGAGCAACAAGGAGGAGGCCGAGATTTGGGCCGTATTGAGCAGTAAGGAGGAGGTCGTGATCTGCGTCATACCAAGCAGCCAAGGATGAGGCCGATCTAGGCCGTAACGAGCAGCCAAGATAGGGTCCAGTTGGGTCGTATCGTCAGATCTGGTCTGAGTTTGTTGGGCGAACTATGCAAAAGGGAGAGGTCGAATTTTGGGCTTTTCCTGACAGTGAGAAATCTTTGTAACTGTTGTTGTAATCATTTTCTCTGAAGCCCAATAAAATCCCATCTTTGTTGGTTTTCCCACACTGGGGTTTCCAAGGTGAAAACTGTGTAAAATTTTATGTGCTTGATTTCTTGTTTCTGTTGTGCATGTGTTAAAAACTCAGTTGTATTTTTTGTGCATAGTTTTCATATTTAAAATATCAAAGTTGTAATAAATCTTGGTATCAAATTATTGGCACATTAAATATGTTTGTAGAGTTTAATAAAATTTAACATGGTATTAGAGCCAAACCTCTGAATACGAGAAAACCAAGTGTGTTTCCAGGGGTGTAAAACCAATGAATACTTGCAACAGAGAAGGTCAAGTAACCAGGAGGTCGAGTAAGCTAGGGTTTCAGTGAAATGGAAAATGCAGGGTTGATATTTGAAGACAGACTGGAGGGCGCTTCCAACTTCAGTCTGTGGAGAGAGCGCATAGCTCTAGAGCAAGAAGAGCAGGGGTAATGGGAGTTTGTTGAAAAAAACCCAGCACCTCCAACTGATTCGGCACAGCTTGCAGCTCATATTAGAAAGGACGTGAAGGCAAGAAGGATAACCAATGACGGGGTGAAGGACCATATAATTCCTCACCTATCATGGAAGAAGACAGCCAAGGAGATGTGGGCATCTCTGACCAAGTTGTATCAATCTGACAACCAGAGCAGAAAGATGATGCTCGGAGAGAAACTCAAGAGCACCAAAGATGGCCAGTGGAGACATTCTTGCTTCCTACCTCACGAAATTCACTCAGATTCGAGATGAGTTGGCAGTAATAGGGGAAGTCATAGATGAAACAAAGTTGGTGAGAATAGCCTTAAATGGCTTCACCAAGCAATGGGATGTGCTTGTCCGAGGAGTAGTGGCACGGGAGAAACTTCCCAACTAGGAAAGGTTGTGGGACGGCTTCACTCATGAGGAGTTGCGAGCTGGGTCCTCGCATGCAAGCCAATAGAAGGTCGAAGAGGAGGAGAATCTTGCCTTAGTAGGCAAGGGAAAATCCAGAGCAAAAAAGAACTCAAGTTGGGGACAGACCTCAAAGGGTGAGAAGAAGGATTTAAGCAAAGTAAAATGATTTGCTTGTCATAAACCAAGGCACTATGCCATCCATTGCCCAACCAAGAAGAAAGGAAATAAGAAGTCACAAATGGCAGCTTCAACTTCAATAGAAGTAAATGAATTTGCAGCCAGATTTGAGAATGAGTTCTCACTCATTGCACGTCTTTCAAGCTCAACTAGCACTGGTGTGTGGTATATTGACAATGGTGCCTCTAGTCATATGACTAGAATGCATCACTACTTCTCCAGTTTGAAGGAGGAGGAGTTGGACTTCTATATTGAGATGGGAAATGATGCCAAGTGTCGAGAAGCAGGCCATGGGTCAGTCACGTTTCAAAGGAAGTCCGGGAAGCCACTAATGGTGAAGGACATGTTGTCTGTTCCAAGGTTAACGAAAAATATGATTTCAATTTTGACCTTGGAGGACAAGAGCTACTTGGTCACGTTCCAAGCTGGGAAAGTGTACATTTGGCCCAAGGACTCCAAGTCGGCCAAGGTTATTGGAGTCAGGAGAGGAAGTTGTACAAGCTTCAATTCGAGCTAGCTCGAGCATTGGTGGGTAGTAGTTGTGACATGGTCAAGTTGTGGCATAGGAGGATGGCACATTTGCATCATGGAGCACTCAGCGTGCTCAAGCAGATAGTGACAAACTTCAACACGAAGCATCATGACATGTGTAAAGGGTGTGCATTAGGGAAGTATTCCAAAATAGCTTTCCCAGGCAATGACAGCAGGTCAAGGGGCATTCTAGATTTGATACACTCAGACGTATGTGGGCCCATGTCTTTAGTATCCTTGACTGGGTATGAATATTATGTGACCTTCATAGAAGACGATTCCAGAAAATGGATCTACTTCATGAAGACCAACGACGAGGTCCTCAGTCGGTTCCAAGAGTTCAAAGCTCTTGTTGAGAACCAGACAAGAAGAAAGATCAAGACACTTAGATCCGACAATGGAGGCGAGTACACCTCAAAGGTCTTCAAGGATTTTTGTGCAGGTGCGGGGATAAAAAGGGAGTTGACGGTTCCGTACAACCTTCAACGAAACAAGGTGGCGGAAAGAAAGAACAGGGCCATAGTAGGGGTTGCCAAGGCAATATTATTTGATCAGGATGTGCCTATGTTCTTATGGGCAAAGGCTTGCAACACTGCAGTCTACATACAGAACAAGAGTCCTCACATAGTGTTGGGGAGAAAGACTCCCGAGGAGGTCTTTACAGAGAAGAAACTAGAGGTTGGACACTTCTGAATATTTGGATGCCTAGTCTATTGTCACGTCCCTTCAGAGAAGAGGACGAAGCTCGAGGCTAATGCTGAGAAGGGGATCTTCGTTGGATACAACGAAACTTCAAAGGCATACTGAGTCTACATTCCAGCATTGAGAAAGACAGTTGTCAGGAGGGATGTGAATTTCGAGGAGGATAGAGCCCTTAGGAAGTCACGTGATATTGGTTCAGTAGCAACAGGGGATCAGGAGCTTGAGACTTAGAAGGAAGAGGAGACACGAGTTACAGATACTGGTACATATACAAGTGTTCAGACTTCAGAGCAAGATGAGGAGCAAGAGGCCCCTCTGGTACATGATACTCCTTCCACTTCCAAGAGGAGAAATACCAGATGGGATGAATAGAACTTGAGAGAGGCTCAGGAGTACGTGGGTGCTCCTAGGAGTTCTTTCAGGAATAGTAGAGCACAAAAATTTTCCAGCTACTTGGCTCTGATGAAAAAATTGTTAGAGGTCGATCCTTCCATCTTTTAGGAGGCATCACAACAGCAGGTCTGGCGAGATACCATGATGGAAGAATACTCTTCCATCATGAAGAATGACGTATGGGAGGTTGTGCCACAGCTTGAAGGGAAATCAATGGCTTGAAGTGGATTTACAAAATCAAGCACGCTATGGATGGAAGTGTGGAGAAGTTCAAAGCCAGGTTTGTGGCTAAGCGGTTCTCTCAGAAAGAGGGAGCTGACCACGATGAGACATTTGCCCCAATAGCCAGGTACACTTCGATCAGCGTCATGATCTCTATTGCAGCTGAGATGGGATGGAGGATCCACGAGATGGGCGTGAAGATGGCCTTCCTTAATGTCATCATTGAGGAGGAAGTTTATATAGAGCAGTTGTAAGGTTTTGAAGTGCAGGGGAGGGATTCCCACGTGTGCAGACTGAAGAGAGTATTGTATGGGCTCAAGCAAGCTCCCAAGGCATGGTATTCCAGAATAGACAGCTACTTGCAGGGGATGGGCTTTACTAAGAGTGAGGCGGACTCGAACCTCTACTACATCATTGTTGGAGGTGAGCCACTCATTCTTGTGTTATATGTAGATGACATGTTTCTCACAGGTTCATAGAAGCTCATAGTTGAATGCAAGAGGGACCTAGATTTTTATTGCTACTTTGTCTTTATATATATATATATATACCTATCCCACTTTAATATGAACTTTCACAAATTAAAAGACAATAAGGGTTGTGACTTATTCTTAAGCAACGATGCCTTTCTACTACCATGGCCAGTTGACATTATATTATCTTTGTAAATTTTGAATATTGGACAAACCCTAATGGACAAATCCTTATGTCGCTCTTGATTTATATGTCATGCAAGTTTATCGTGGCAACAACTAAACTCGAGGTACCCACTCAACATATGTTTGACATCAAGACTAAATACCCACATAATACCCTCACATATTTGACCTTTGTATATAGTTTTGACGATTCAGTTCTTATGGCAATTATGAATGGACAGTAATAACATGTCCATGTTGAGATTTGGGTACCTTGGAAAGTGGTCCCCTTGTGGTTTTGGGTCTCTAACCACAAGAAGGAAATGTTTGTACCATTGTACCTTGTACTTTATGTCTAATTTCACTTTGACTTAGGAGATTTAAGTCAAAAGTGAAATTTGTCACTTTTAGCCTAAAGTGACTATTAATTCACTTTGTGGGTGAATTGGGAGACAAAGTGAACTTAGGGAACTTAACCAAAGTGGGTTTTGAGGTGAGATTCTTTTGGAGAGATATCAACCTTTGATTAGAGATGGCTTGGAGTGATCCTATCCATTCATCTTTTAGGTTTCCTTATGGATGGTTCACGAGGGGCGCAAGGGTCAAGGAGAGGCTCATTCCTTCATTTGTTCACCAAGAGAGTTGGGAGAGGAGCAAAGGGATGAGGATGGAGGCTATGGATGAGGGAAGCTTGGGCGCCTCCTTTCATGGAGGACTCATGGAGGCTTAGGCCCTCTATTATTTGTGGTATGTGTTCTAGCTTTGAGGAGGGCGCATGCTTAGCAGGCACTAGCAATTCTTGTGCTACTTCAGATCTGACAGGTTCATCATTGAGGAGGCACACAACAGCTTGTTTGTGTGCAAGGAATTCTCAGTTGGGCAAAGGAGGAGGAAGGGCGCATTGATTCAGTGGATAGAGCTTCAAGGAAGGAAGGAGATGAGATGCAACTCTGGATCTTCAGGACAGCAGCGTATATCATAGGGTGATGAGGATCTTTCTCTTTGGACAAAGGGAAAGAAGAAGGTTGGCAAGGGTGCTAGATAAGGTCCCAAGGGAGGGGCCAAGCCACAGCAGAGTTCATTGCTCAGTTTGAGAGGGAGTGTGCTTTTGTTGGTTGTTGTTTGTCAGTGGATACACCATCCAGTGGTTGGTGCGCAAACAAAGTTGAAGAGGTCCCATAGATTGAGAGTGTTGTATCTCGTGGGACACAGACTCAGTTTTCGAGGACACCATATTTAGGGGTGACTAGTCCACCCTGGGCAGCTTCAGTTTCAGAGTTGTCGAGCAAACAGATAGTTGGAGCAGAGGCTTCAAAGCATCAGAGATTGATGAGTGTGAGCAGGGCGCTAGAGAAGCTTGAGCCCCACTTGGCTATGGAGACGAGCAGATCAGGTTCAAGTTCCATTTTAGGTGGATGTCACTTGGTGAGAGACCAAGTTGAGGATCTTAGTGAGATGCCAAGAGATGAAACTCCCGGTAAGATGCCAAGAGGGAGACTCTTGGTGAGATGCCAAGAGATGTGACTCTTGGTGAGATGCCAAGAGTAGGGACCTTTCGTGAGATGCCAAGAGGTAGAAATCCTTGGTGAGATACCAAGGTTGAGATTTTGTTGTGATGCCAAGATCTAGGTGATCTCGGATAGGTGGAGATGCACTTCCATCTAGAGATCAAGCAGGTCGAGCAAATCTGTGTTTGAGACCACTTTTGATGATCAGGGTACAGCCATACTCACCGAGTATTTTCCAGCAGGAAATCATGTCCACTGTAGGGATGAGATTGGAGGGGTGAGAAACACTTTCCTCAATAAGAGGGAGTATTGAGATTTGGGTACCTTGGAAAGTGGTCGCCTTGTGGTTTTGGGTCTCTAACCACAAGAGGGAAATGTTTGTACCATTGTACCTTGTACTTTATGTCTAATTTCACTTTGACTTAGGAGATTTAAGTCAAAATTGAAATTTGTCACTTTTAGCCTAAAGTGACTATTAATTCACTTTGTGGGTGAATTGGGAGACATAAAGTGGACTTACGGAACTTAACCCAAAGTGGGTTTTGAGGTGACATTCTTTTGGAGAGATCTCAACCTTTGATTAGAGATGGCTTGGAGTGATCCTAGTCATTCATCTTTTAGATTTACTTATGGATGGTTCAAGAGGGGCGTAAGGGTCAAAAAGAGGCTCATTCCTTCATTTGTTCACCAAGAGAGTTGGGAGGGGAGCAAAGGGATGAGGATGGAGGCTCTGGATGAGGGAAGCTTGGGCGCCTCCTTTCATGGAGTACTCATGGAGGCTTAGGCCCTCTATTATTTGTGGTGTGTGTTCTAGCTTTGAGGAGGGCGCATGATTAGCAGGCACTAGCAGTTCTTGTGCTACTTCAAATCTGACAGGTTCATCATTGAGGAGGCACACAACAGTTTGTTTGTGTGCAAGGAATTCTCAGTTGGGCAAAAGAGGAGGAAGGGCGCATTGATTCAATGGATAGAGCTTCAAGGAAGGAAGGGCGCATTGATTCAGTGAATAGAGCTTCAAGGAAGGAAGGGCACACTAGCTTGGGCGCATTCTTCTTGGAACCTTCTAGCAAAGCTCGAGAGGAGCTTGCTACTTGTGCAGGTTCTATTGTATTGTATTCCGTGTTGTATTCCATGCTTGAGATCACACGTATATATACTTTCATTCTAAACTAGTTTTACCCGGGGGGGTTTTATCCAAGGTCATGTTGACCAAAAATACTTGTGTCCATTTTTCATGCATGCTTAGTGTTTAAATCAGCGTTAGCAGCCTATTAAGATCCTAGATGAGTGCTAAATGTTTTGAGGTTTGTATGTACTAACACTTGGTTACTAAAACTACTTGCAAGGGCACCTTAAAAGAGCATATAACCATCAGTTGGGGGCAAAATTCTTGGCAGAAGTATACAGACCTGTTTGCTGTCCTAAAACACAGCAAAGGACAGATTTGCATAACCAAACTTAGAGCCCAACAAGAGGTCATAAGATAGGCCTGTTGGGCAGCCCTCACAGTTCATCAAATTTCTACAGTCCACAAATTTCTTGTGGTAGCAAAGCAATTTGTGGCTCGCTGCACTGCCACCAAGTAAGGGTAGATATGGCCCCGAAAAGGGCCTTCCCTAAGCTACTCTAGTAAATGTGTGGCCAAAGGCTGGACCTACAAAAGTGCCCAAGAAAGTGCTATGATACCAATGTAATGAACCAAAATGGTTCAAGCTGTCATACCAATGTAGTGAACAACAGTTTATTTACTGAATATCCAACATAAGAAGGACAATGAGTTGAAATCTGTATAGAACAAATAATGGATAAATAATGAATGAGATATGAGATAGATGACCGATACAATGGCACACTTATATGCATTGACTAGTCACGATGGTGAAGGATTGTGTCCCTTAGCTAAGTTGTGTCACTTCATTTATCATTATTATTATTATTATTATATTCATTACAGAACCTAAGGTGCATTGAACCTTATGGTTTCTTATGACTTTGACTTATGGTGCACAAGTTGAGAAAGTTTCTTCACACCTTGTGGCTCTCCCTCTTGCTAATCTTGGCTTGGATAAACTAGCCAAGGCTGTTGGGAGCAGGGAGCAGTAGAAGCAGGAAGCGCAATTTTCAAAAAAATCTGAGATCGGAAGCGTTTCAGGAGTGTTTTTTATATAATACATATTTTAATATATTTTGATGCATATATATAAAAAAAACATGAAGAATGTCGAAACAATTGCAAAAAACATGAAAACATAGATTTAAGATCATTTAACTATTGGATTAGTGATGATCATTAAAGCATCCACCATTTAGTACGCATATAACATCAATCATAAAAAATTGTCATCAACAGATTGTAACAGACACCATCAACCACAAAATGAAATAAACTCTAGAGCATCATATTCATTACCAAAGAGTTGTAAGATTCGGTCAATAGTTCAAACTTCAAACTTCAAAGGTAAACTATCATACAATGTTCATAACTTCATTGTTTACAGAATAAGCCATAATAAAAACAGAGTACTAAGTTCTAGATAATACTTCTAAACAGGAAAAAGAAAAATAGATCTACTATACAATAGCAAGTACTAAGTACTATGCTCTAAGTTTTCCTCTTGCCACGAGAAACTTCTAATTTATTTTCCCGTAATCTTTGAGGAAGAGGAATAGGAGTAGGTGGAAGTTTCCATGAAACATGACCAGCAACTGAATTTCCCCCGCGTGACAATGGATGCTATGAAGATAAAGGCAAAATTGATGCATCTGAAACCCTGGTAGTGGATGAGAGTGTCATGTCTGCTCCAGGAATATGATCACCATCATGATCACCCAAAAGTTATGCTTCCAAATGCTCTAAAACCATGGCTCCATCCTCCAAATTAGTCTCCTCTGGATTGTTTTCCCAAGTCGCATCTCTTTTAGAATAATCATTCTCCGTCGCATCACAAAAATGGAACGACAACCTCAAGTTGTAATGCACATAAACCAAGCTTTCTACCCAGTCTACATTCAAATTGTTTCTCTTTACACTGTGGTTGAAGCTATAGGTACTCCAACACCTCTCTGCAAAAGAGGTGTTAACCACCTGAGAAAGAACCTTCACCACCAATTTATGCAAATATGTGGGTAGAGGAACCATACATGTTCCACTATTCGATAGAACCCAACCTATCTCGATCTTTGGTGACTGCAAGTTACCAAAGACTCCATGCTCACTAATGTATTTGCTCAATTTGTTTTGTACTTGAGCACACTCCTCTTCCTCGAGTACCAACTTGTCCAATGCAAGCATATATCCATTTTGCACCTCTGGATTTGTGTGTGGTTTTCTCCTAACCCCACCCCCATGGGTTGATTGGGCCAACCAAGATGGAGAATAATATTTTGGGGTAAGGAAATATGCTAGGGCATGGAATGGAACATTCAAATTATCCCACCTTTTGACAACATGTTTATGGATATGATCATACAAGATCGCATCCCTCGGTTGAACAATGTCTTTGATTTGGACAAGCATGTTGTCCATCCACTCATACAACTCTCCAACGACTGGCTAATCTGTATCTACAAACCAAATCATACTGTAAATGGGTTTGGTAAACTGCAGAATATACCTCACTTGTAGCCAAAACTGACCATCAAGAACTATGTCCTCCACCTCTTGAAAGTCAACTGTGTCAGATGCGGTGTAGCCCTGTCTTTTAGATCATGCCATGAATCACTTGAGACCATACTAGCCAATGCCTCTCTTACCTTCAAAAGTTGCCCAAAGGTGTGATAATAGCTAGCAAATATGGTCTTTGCAATCTTAAGTAACTCCAACCTGGAGTGATTGTGGAAAATGAAGCAGGCCCAAAGCACCAATCCATCTATAATCATGGTCCTTCATTTTAATGATATCATGCATCAAAAGGTTCATTGTGTGAACCAAACACCCTAACCAAAATATATTGGGGTACCTATCCTCAATGATTGCTCGTGTTGTCTTACAATTAGCAACATTATCAGTGATGACTTGAATGACATTGTAGGGCCTTATCCCTTGAATGGTTTTAATCAACACATATGCAATATTAATATTGGTCTTGTAGTTATCTGAGTAATCATGGGCTTCAAATGAAGACTGCACCACTAGCAGACACACCAAGAATATTTATCAATGGTCTGCCTTTAACATTTCTCCAACCATCAGATACAATTGATACCCCATGTCGGTTCCAATCATCTGTAAATTTTCATAGAGCACCATGGATTTTGGCACTTTCCCTGTCAAGTCCCAAGGATCTGGCTTTGTCATACCCAGGGCTCTTGTATCCTTTAGGGGCACCATTGTTGACTTGTACCATTTCATGCCAATAGGATGAGCGAAGGACATTGAATGGTATACCACATGCGTAGAGAAACCTAAAAAAATTTGCATCCACATCATTTCTACAACCTTGGTCAAGGAAATCTGATAGTGTTCTACGCCCTGAAGACGAAGGCGGGAATCCACTAGCATGGGGGGATGTAGATCAACCAGTGAACATTCTTTGTGAACTCCCATGTTCAACCCTTGGTCTTTTGGATTTGTTTTGTGCTGCCTCCTCTTCCCTTTGGTATTTGAGTCTATCTTTGGGTGGCACTTCCACACAGGTTTTGACTCTTATAGTCTTACCTTCATTCCTGTGTATCCACATAGATGCTTTCTCACACGGGTATAGGAACCTGTGTAAGTTTTATGACAATGGTGGCATGTAAATTTTGTGGTTCCACCCCCTTTCCCTCCCCGAAGCCTTGTGACATATTTCCATAAAGGTGTCAAATCTCTTTTGATTTTTGGGGATCATCACTATCATTTTCATCATCCCCTTCCATTTCTTCCTCCTCTCCACGGTATATGTTGTCCACTTCTATTTCTTCGTCACTATCACGAGGATTTCGACATACTACAGCTCCCAACACCACCACCATAATCAAAAATAGAACCAAAATGACATACCACATTGACATACTCATCATGATTGTTGAACCTTGATAATAACTAGCTACCTGCAATAGAATGATGGAGGAGAAATGGGAAAGAAGGAGAAGAAAACATTCAAATATTCAACATAGCATAATATACGAGTTTACAACACATGGATTTTTTTTTTAAAACAAGAATGGGCTTAAGAGCCTACCTCTTTAGCTCTCCAATGGTAGTTGAATATGACTATGGCATACTTCAATCTCCCTTCCAAGCTCTCACAAATGGCACCATTCAATCTCCATTCCAAGCTCTCCAATCTCTCCAATCTCTTCAAAGCTCTCAAATCTCCCTTCAATCTCCCTATAGCAGCCTTCAATCTCCCTTCAATTTCCTCAAGAACTAGCAAGAAGCCCACTCAAAACCGTGTTGAGATTTGGGTACCTTGGAAAGTGGTCCCCTTGAGTTATTGAGTGTCTAACTCAAAGGGAGAAATATTTGACCCTCACCACTTTACTTTATGTTATAAAGTCAAAGTGAATTTATTTAACTTAAGACAAAGAGGAGATTTAATCTCAACACTTCATCTTGGTTGGCTTAGATCTAATCTTGGCCATTGGTTTCCTAGGTTAGCCTAAGGATGAGGCTAAAGCTAAGGATGAGGGAAAAAGCACATTCATTGTTCACTTGAGAGAGTTGAGTGAAGGAGAGGAGAAGAGAAGAAGAGATTTGGAGAAGAGGGCAGCTTTGAGAAGGAGGGGCGCAAGCAAGGCTTAAGGGTGCACTTGTGAGAAGGGGCGCAAGCTTGAGGAAGGGCGCACAAGAGGGTGAGAGTGCACTTACTTCTGGAGAGGGGCGCACTTGTGAAGAGTGCGCACTAAGCAAGGGAGGGGCACACAAGCTCAAGGAAGAGGGCACACCAAGGGACTTGGGCGCATTCATCAAGCAAGTAGGCAAGCAAGCAAGGTAAGGAAAGGGCACAAACTCCAAGAGGGGCACAAATCCCAAGGAGGGCGCAAGTCTCAAGGGAACTCCAAAGCCAAGCTCAAGAAGGAGTTGGCTATTGTATCAAGTTTCTTTGTATTATTTCCTTCTTGTTATCTTAGCTTGAGATCTCCATAATAAAATTTCTCTTCTAGCTGGTTTTCCCCATGGGGGTTTTTCCAAGCTCATGTTGACCAAAAATACATGTGTAAAAATCTTGTGGTTTGCTATTTCTTTATCAGCATTTAGGTGTAAAGATCCTAAAGGAGTATTTTATGTTGTAATGCATGTGGAAGAGCATGGGCAGCAAAACTATCCTAATTAAACCCTTCACAAAGAGGCATTAAAAGAGCATAAAATCAAAAGCTTAAGGGCAAATTCAGTGGGCAGAAAATTCAGACTTGGTGGCTGTCCTAAAACAGCAAGTAAAACAGTCCTGAAAAACCTTGAAAACTGTGCCCAACAAGAGGTCAAGGACATACCTGTTGGGCAGCCTTAGGAACCTCAAAATTTCTTTAAACCGTCCTAGCAAAGATGAGTGAAATGAGTGAAATGAGAAATAGAATGAGAGAAAAATGGAGTGAGTGAGTGTTCTAATCCCTTAGAAACCCTAGCCATACATTTTCCTCCCTTCTGGAACCTTGTCTTGGTTCCCAAACACCCTCGAGAGTCGAAAAGGAAAAAAATCGCGCAAGAGGACCTCACACACGCAGGAGCGGTCGGGAGCACTCAAGGGCGTGTTTTTCCTCTTGGGAATGCCCCAAGAGCACTATGGGAGCGATGCTCCCTGAGAACTCCCAGATCAAGCAGGGAGCGTTGTTTTTGGGTCGGGAGCACATTCCCAAGAGGGAGCGTTCGGGAAATGTGCTCACAAGATTCGGGGGCGGGGGCACTCCCCTGTAGCCTTTTCTGCTATTTTTATATTTCACTTCACTTAAGTTAATGGTGGGCTGCTATTTGAGGAGGTTGTTGACTTTTGGAGAAATTTTGATATTTACAGCCAAAGTACACTTCCTTGCGGAACCTTCCTAAGCATGTGAGATAATCTTATTTATGGCTTAGGGTGATGCACTTTCCTTGAGGAGGATTATGCCTTATTTTGCATTACCTGTTTCAAAACCTAACTACCTTCCTAATCTAAGCTTGTGATATGTTATATAGCCCATACCTATGCCATGTTTGGAGTGGTCTCGTTCCTTAAATACACCACCTATTTTGCCTAAAGACATGCCCCTAGAGACTGGTGCCTCACTCTTTCATGCATCTACTATTCATGGAGCACTTTTGTTAGAGCTATTTTATGAGTGGGACAATTATATGGCAGATTTGGGATCTATTCAAGAAGGTGGCAGATTTTACTTGGTTCTAATTTCAGCACGGTCACTTATTATCTTCATATAGAAACTATGCATAGGGAGAGGATGCACTTACAGAGCCTTCTTTCTCACATGCATGGGTTACTTTTGTTGAACTTTCCTATATCTCAGACACTGAAATTACTGCCAATAATTTAACTTAACCAGAAATTATAAATGCTGATATAAAATCTGAAATTATGCAGTTAACCTACAGCTGAGATATAAAACAGAATTTAGACAGCAGAAGCATACAAAACCAAGCACACAAATTTTACAAAGACACTAGGTATATCTTGGAAACCCCAGTGTGGGGAAAACCAGCAAAGGAGGGCCTTTATTGAGGTTTCAGAAGAATTTTTACAGCAACAGAAATAATCAGAAAATCTTACAGCAAAATCAGCCCTTCTCTATCAGTTAAATGGCTCAGCTAAATCCAACTGTACGGCCTGCTAATCTTGGCCTCTTTCTCTGCCGCAATCTCTGTTGTACGTCCCACTGAAATATCCTTTTGTTGGCTGTTGTACGACCTGAGTACTTCAGCCTCTGTAGGCTTCTATACGGCCTGCACAGAAATGGCCCTTTGTTTGCTGAAAATATGGTCTGTTATGGCTCAGTATGCTCCAGTATGTGTGGCCTCCTCTGCTGCAAAAAATCAGCCTCTGCAAGCTGCCCAAGAAGCCCTCAAATCAACCCTCAGCTGACTGCTCAAAGCACTCAGCCAATCGCCCTCTTTCCTCAGCCTCAAGCTCTCTCCTTCAGCTCACTTGCAATCACACAAATGAGTGATGTGTCCTCTTCACCCTTGGCCCCTTCTTTTATCCTTCAATCAGCTGCCATTTGCCTTGAGATGTGTACCCAAATTTGGGCCTCAATAGCTGAGATTGGGGTGCCCCTTTGGGCTGGGCCCTACTCTCCACTAACTGGTGAGCCCCCCTTTGGACAGGGTCCCACAAAGCACTCAGCCCCTCATGAGGTGCACCCTCTCTTCCTGGGCCCCACAATCCACTCAAGGATGAATTATTTGTTGATTTTCTAATTTACACTTAAGCTGAGATAAACAAGGCTGATCTGGGTTGATTAAGGTGTCCATCAGCTAGCCTAGGACACATAGGCATAGCTGAGACACCAACCGAGCTAAAAAAATAACAATTTTCTCCCCTAGAGGTGGAGCGCATACCACTTGGAGACTTTTTCAGTCATTTTTAGAGATTCTTGCCTATTCTTATTCTTGGATGTCTAGTATTGGACTGCTCTATTTTTAAGTCCATTTCTATTCTTACACTCTCTTTCTCTATAAAACATTGTACAATCAATAGAGAAAGGTTCACAGAGCTTTATTTGTATCCTTGCTTCATATTTCTTCCAAAGAGTGTGATTGAGAGCTAGCAATATAGTGCAGGGGTTGATTGAATGACTCTGCAGTCAGTACTGTGATTGCTTCCGATCCCATGTGATGTGGAGAAATTGAAGGGTCTTGGCTTCCCAGAGATCTTTGAGAATGATTGGTGTGATCCCATGTCATGTGGAGAAATTGAAGGGTCTTAGCTTCCCCGAGATCTTTGAGAATGATTGGTGTGTTCCTACCTGTCAAAAACTTATCAACTACTTTCTTGGCGACCAATACTTGTGTTCAATTGTGTAAGAAATTCTATAAGTCGCAAACTCTTACTTACTTTCATTGCATGCTTAATAGGAAATTGAGTCGTAGAAATCAAATAATTTTCATTTTCCCTACTTGCTTTCTTTCATTCATTATTCAACTCAATATAAGGCATCGGTCAACTTACTTGGTTACTTTAATCATTCAAAACAAACTTATTCAATTTTACTCGATTTCTGTGCATTCTTAGGCATATAGATCATATTAATTAGTTGATGTTCGCTTGTTTTCTTTAGTTTGCTGATTTTTGACATTTATTGCAGAAAGAGAAAGGAGTTATACCTCTTTATTGATTTGTGTGCACTGGAAAACATCTAAAATACAAAAACAGCTTTTAATTAGTGATTTGCTGCATAAAAACAGAAAAGAACAGCTTGCTGTTCATCTCTGTTTTACAGAGTAATTAATAGTTTTCAACACAGTTTTGCATTAGTTTGGGTGACCAGCATTATTTTTCTGCTAATTTCCCATAGTTATCTTTCTCCAGGATTCTCTAGAGATACTGCAACCCCAAACTTCACATCCATATAAGATAACCGGAGTTACGAGAGTCTGAAAGAGGAATTTTTTCTTATCCCGAAGCCATAGGTCCGCTGATTTACAATTGTTTTCAAGCCCATAATAAGCTTTCCACCCTCCATTTATCCTTTTCTCAACCCTATAGTTCCAATTGAGCTTGTGTTGAATATTGATTCCAAGATATTTGTATGAAGGCACTTCCTCCAAGCTATTGTTGACATATACAAAAGTATCATAGGTGATCTTTTTGGATTTAATTATCATAACCTTTGTTTTGTCAGTGTTCACAGTCATGCCCATACAAGAGCAGAAATCCTCGAGGATTATAAGTTGCTTACCTAGGTCATAGGGACTCTTCGCCATAAGAACAATATCATCAGCATAAAGAAAGGATGATGACTATACTAGCGAGAGTCGGGCCAACACAACCTACATCCTCCAAACAATCTTCTAACTTATCAATAGATGCCAAAAAGGGTAGGGAATAGGGGGCAACCTTGATTGACTCCTATATTACAGTTAATTTCTTCCGACCAGCCCTCAGTGTTCCTAAACTTGGCAATAACTTTCTCATATAGCCTTATTGCATCAACTCTTCACTCAAAAGGGACTTTAAGCTCTTCTAACCTATTCCAAAGGTTAGTCCTGGGCACAGTGTCAAAAACTTTTCTAAAATCAACGAAACAACAAAGGAGATCAGTTTTATCATTACAACACTACTCTGCAATGATCCTAAACGTAACAAGGTGGTCCACAGTTGAATGGTAGCCTCTAAACCCAGCCTGGCCTTTAGCTCTTTTTCCATTGCGTTTTGGCCATGTACTAAATAATGGATTTTATATATAGCATTGTCTTTCCATATCCTAAATTTTGGAAAGGCTTGTTTCCCTAACCATTAATGTTTCAGAAACCTTAGCAATATCCTATATAGGCAATTTCAACAATGTCTAATCAATGTAAATACATCATATCATAGTGCCAAGTGATAATCAAATTTCAACATCAAAAAAATTGTAAAAACAGAATGCATATGCACAACTTTTGACTTTCAAGGGTCTTCCTTCTTATAATGGTTGAAATATTCTTGGTCAAATGATCATGCAGAGATTATCCTAGCATGTCACACCACGAGCAAAAAACAATATTCTTGTATGATTCTGCATGGGAATCTTCTTAATGAATCCTGATTAGCAATGTATTTGTTTTATGAATATCTAGCAACCATGAAAACATTTTATGAATATCTAGCAACCTCAACTCAATACCTTGTATACACAGTGTGTATTGTGTCAAGCAGTTACCTCTTCATAAAAAGTCATTGCAGTCAGTTTGTAGCCTGCAGAAAGCAAGAATTCCTTAACAGCACAATTTAGATCTCTTCTTTCATTGTCCTTTAGAGGACCCAAATTTGAAAAAAAAATCTTTCGTCCAATTTGTTGGCCAGCTAAATTTTCTGTTCCAGGGGATGCACTGAGTTGACCTGAAAAAAAGCTTTAAAGTCAACACATATGGCAAATTTATTTGGAATAAGCACCCAAACACAATCAACAAAAACTAAATAACATAAAGCAAATCCAAAAAGAGGTCTTTCACATTTGCACAATGCCCAAACTCTTGCTCATCAAAGATTCATAGTTACTTTTCACATGAATGCAATCAAGAAAAGAAATTAGTGACATACTACACATTGCAAACAGTGCAGGTAACAGTCTAAGACTCTAAAATAACCAACATGATATGATTCAAACCTCTCCCATTTAATAATCCCTGACGTGAAATTACTTTCTCCATCATACCATATACAAAAAGAAATCTTCATAAGTATTATGTTGTACGGTTATTGAACATAGTTGTTGTTGATATATGTTCACGTGATCTTCTATATAATATAAACTGCTATGAAGGATTGATTGTAGCACAATATATCATTGCTTTCATCACCACATCTATTGTCTTTATACTTTGCCCACAAATAACTACCCAGAGTTTTTCAATTTCCTATAGGTCTCAAAATTTCCTCTGAACCTCATTGTTGATCTTCTACCAAAGCTTGATGACTTTGAACAAGCAGTGGTACCAAAACAGAAGAAGAAATTCATTGCACACAACCTAACAAGAGATGAGAATTCTACCATTACCAAAAGTCAGTCTTGAATGACCATGATACACAAGACCTCACCTGTATAGCCTCCCTGAAAGAGGCCAAAAAAGGTGGAGAAAACAAGCACCAACGTACAAAGTTGACTGTGCAGGAGGAAATGGTGGACACTGAAAACCCGAGGATGAGAAAAATTACTTTACTTTGGCAAGAGAGATGAGAAATAAAACAAGAAAATGTCTAGCAGCACTCTGCAGGAAGAAATGGTGGACACTGAAAACCTCAGGATGAGAAAATGACTTTACTTAGGCAAGAGAGATGAGAGATAAAACAAGAAAATGTCTAGGAGGAGCCAAGATAATATCTGAAACAAGCACACGGCTATCATGAATCTCTTGAGTGAGGATGAGCGACCAGTTTAGAGTTTCAGCTGCACTCAAAAAGGAATTCAAATAAAGCACTGGCAAAGTTGGCAGAGAGTATGCACTAATCCAAAAGCCTATTAGGGAAATGAAAAGCACCAGAAGGACTTGGATACTAATTATACTGCCACCATGCATCAAAGGCATCAAGGCAGAGTAGGGACTAAGAAAGGATTTCAACAGGCTCGTCCATTTTATTATACATTTCTGATGACCTGCATCCTAATGACATATGCTTTATGGTGCTCTCTAGTGTCTAGCACAGTCAGCTTAAGACAGCTTAGTAAGGTTTGCTCTATCATTTTGGTCTGACGTATATATGCCTATATTGCCATCTTTGGTGAGGATAATTAAGAGGTTTGTCTAATGGTTAGGTTTGTAGATATCGGTTGCAGATAATGAAGAATGGTGTTCTTTTTGCTTCACAATAAGACAATGAAGCAATTCCCTGTAACAAGATGTCATGTATTACAATTGTATTTTAATATTAAATTAGTAAAAAATAAAATGTAAAAAATCCTCCCTTGAATGTAGGACTGGACCCTGTAAATTTTAGAACCAATTATTTAAGAGACAAGTTCCAAAATATTGTCAGGGTATTTATAGGGCTCCAGAAATTCCATTGCAATAAAAGAAAACAAGTTAAGCTACAACTGAGGATGTTAAAATTAATGCAGCTGCAAGAGCCATTCTCCGGGAGGATGGCAAAAGAACCTAGCTGTGATCTAGGGCCCCCAGTACACTCTTGGGATTCTTGGTCTCGGACCAAGCCGTTAGAGCCATGGCAGAAGACCCTAGTTAGGGCCCCCAGTGTATTGCTAGGGTTCTTGGTCACGGACCAAGCAATTTGATGGTATAAGTCCCTAGATGTGTTCTAGAGCCCCTGGATATGTTCCAGGGAATCCTTGCTCGATGCTTGGATTGATCCTTGGTTATGTACCTTGGTAGATAAGACCCTAGTTGTGATCTAGGGCCCCCAGATGTATTATGGGGTATCCTGGTCTGGGACCAGGCAGTTTCTTGGTTGAGTAACAAGCTAAGATGATGTGTGACCTTCTTCTCTCCGAGGATGGTCCATGTGACCTAGGAGCAGTTGAGAAGGAGGAAATGATCTCATCATTGACCTTCCTCGTATGCCAGGATGATAAAAGCTTATAAGTTATATCATGAGACTCATGTGGACATTCTGCCATTAAAGAAGAACTTACCTTTTCACTGTCTTATTGTTTTGAAACCCTTGGCTTGAGTTACGCCCCCCCCTTAATCGTTGTTTGGGTGTTGGTTCGTTTATTTGCTTCTTCCTAAAGAAAGCTAGCCGCCTTGATTTTGAAACCCCTCTCTTTGACTTGTCTTATTCCCTTGTTGACTTTTGACTAGTCACTTAATATTTTAAAAGTTAAAATATTATTTATTTAATTGGTAGGGTTTAAACCTAACCCTAAAGTTAGGACTAATGTGCTAGCCCTAACCTACCTACCAAAACTATAAACAAAGTGACCTTACACTCTCTCCTAGACGAGTTTTGGTCTGAGGTTTTTCTACGGCCCCTATTGTTCAGTTTGCTAAGTGACTGCAGCCCTTCTAGGACAGGTTCTTTGGTGTGTTAAGGTCTGCTACAGCCACCGTGGGCTTACCCTCTCCAGCCTCCTGCATGTCACTGACCCTAAGGGTTTTTTCCAGCCAGCCATAGGTCTCCTTTGATTGTTGATTAAAGGTCTGGTTCCTTTTGCTGATGCCGCTTTGATGTTTAGGTCTCTTGTTGGTGCCGCCTTGCTGTCTTGGTGTCTTGGTGTCTTGCTGGTACCGCCTTGCTCTCTTGGTGTCTTGCTGGTACCACCTTGCTGTCTAGAGAATTTGTGCTGCCCCTTGTGTGCTGTATGCTAACAGCCTAATACTATTATGAACTGGATTTAAAACTGCTGATATTTCTGCCTTTGCTGTAGCAGTTTTTGTGTTTTCCGGGCTGAAATTATTAAGGCTGTTTCAGGCCTCTTTTCAGCCACTAGGCTGGACAGTGGTGTTCTGTTCTTAGCCCTTTTACTTGACAGTGACATGGCCACTTGATTCTCAGCCAGCTGGTTAGTTTTCTGGTCTACTATCTAAAGGTTCTTCTTGGCAATTGTCCTAATGATCATGATGAGATCTACCCTGAGGGTTTGATCCATGATCCCTTAAAGTTTTTTCTGGGCATACATCAAAGAGGATAACAACAGCATATCAGGTAAATTTGTTCTTTGTTTGGCTAAGGTAATACTCAGATCTATGTTACGATTTCTGTTATTAGATTTTACATCAGAAATTTTGAATGTGTTGCTGATCCAGAATTACAGTAGCAAATGTTTAGAAATTAAATAAAATTATTTCTGTATCTAGCTAGTCTACATTTTGCCCTTAAATTCTAACATGAGATACTAGGTGGAGATGAAAATTTGCTTAATATGATAAATTATAACAATAACAATAATGAGAACGAAAAAAAGAGGGGGTGCAGTTGCACGATAACAGATGATCCATTATGAAGAAGGTAAAAAATACACCATTCAGATATAAGGGACTTAACTCTCTAAGGGTATGGTAGTGTGTCTAAATCTCCAACTACATAATTACCTTTTCACGACTTAAACCTAACTAACTTTTTTACTTTTACTAGACTTAGACCTATTTTATTTCATAAAATTAACATTAGTCGTTATATCTCTAACACCCTCCCTTAATAACTAGCTTGATAACTTTTCTATCTTGTTTCTGAATTTTACATTCTTCTCCTTGAATAATGGCTTGATGAGGATATTAGCCAACTGAGGACAAACCAAATTCTTAAACAAACAGGGCCTTGCTCCAACCTGTTGAACTCCCACTCCAACCTATTGAATTCCTGTGTCTTAAAAGATTCTTCCTGAAATGAATTTTTCACCATTTGTTCATCCAATTCAGTCTGAATCAATCAATTCTGTCAAGTTGAAGCTACCATTCCTGATAAATTTCCGGTCCTTATCTTTTGCAATGGAGAATTACCGACCACACTCATCAGAGCAAAATTAACAAAGATTTCAACCTTTTGTTTATCTTTTGTTGTTATTCATGCTTACCTCCTTGGCACTTGTTATGACCTGGAAATACCTTCATCAAAAAGACCCCAGATAACTCTCAGGAAAGTTTCAATGTCACCTCACACAATCTTGCTTCAAGTTAGTGCTTTTCTAACTTTAAGGGGGAATCTCTAGTTGATTTAAGGCTTCACTTATAACTCTTGGGGGTATATATGACCTCAAATCTGCAAGAAAAGCTTGTTGTTCTGCACCATAAAACTCAGAAATCTGCAGCTAAATTGTCAAATCAGCAAGCCTAAATATCTAATTTATGATTATATATGATGAAACAAATCAAAAAGCCCATAAATCAATAAATCATTATAATTTTCCCTTGTTTTCGCAATAAAAGTTTCAAAACAGCGAACTAAAGTATCCTAAAATGCAAGGAAAACACTTAAAAACAATGTTTATAATTGATACTAAGTATTCCCCTTATAAATCTGCTATCTAGTTCACGAATCGGCAATGATATTCAATGATTTTGCCTAAAAATTACTCAGAAATTAACTAAGAATTTTAATAACCAGTGCCTTGTCCTTGATTATTGGAGTGCAAAGGAAATAGAATTCTTACACACACAAGTACGCGTATGAGGTCACTAAAGATGTTGATTAGATCTTCATTAGTTGTAGTTGTCGATAGTACAAAGTTCCAAGAAAGGTGAACATGTTAGTGTTGACCCAAAAATCTGCTTTGGGTTCAACATGCTATTTCACATTGCATATTCTCCCAAGTCAGTAGGAGGGTTGCTCCAGGCAGCCTTTCAAACACAGGTTTTAGTTAAGAAGAAAATAGGAGTCACCATCATTATGCTTGTTGCCCCATCAAAGAGTATCAGAGGAGCAGAATGAGTGGTTATTTCAGGTTCACATTGACTTATCAAACACTAGAAGAGAATATCAATCATCAGTATTAGTTACACTTGGATTCAAATGCAGATGATTACACTGTTTCGGTTTTCTATTGGTTAGACCTTGCTCACTAACTTTGGGTTAGTGGGGCTAATTGATTTTTAGATCAACAGTATTTCTTAGCCTAGCATCACCCTCAAGACATGCTCATGACAACCATTAAGGCCAAAGTACCTAACATAATCTTGTCGGCACACAACCAAATTCAAGCCGGCCTTCTTTGGCTTGTTTCAGGTTCCTTATCTTTTGGTCTTTAGGGAGGCCATCACCAGCTTACATTTGAGTCCCAAAACCCTCCCATATCAACAAAGTACATGTTTAAGCTGATCAATTCATATTTCGTCAAATGTAAGCATATTTTGCAAAAATTTCAACGTTGACCCCTTTCACTAGTGACTAGGTGGGCTCCACATGAGCCAAGTCTTGTACATAATATAAAAAAAATTCTAATATCTTTTCAAAAATCCAATGGTTGCACCCTATAATGCTCAGAACAAGCTTTCCAACGATCCCTCATTTGCACAATTCAAAGTTTGTATGCCTAGTCTATGAAGTGCACAAGTTGTGCCACTCCCAAGTGTCAAATTCCATAGTTGTGACTTCAATGATCATATTATATAACACAGACTTCCTACACTACTTTAACAATCGGTAGTTGAAATTCATGGATCGAAATGAAGCCATAGGCTGCCATAAAATCTCTTTCCAACTTAATAGCAGCAACCTGGGCCTCCTCCAGAGTTTGAGGTTCCTTATTCCTGAGAAAAATATCCTAAATGCCAACAAATGCCTCAAGATAAAAAATCAAAGCACAAGCATCATTAGGCCTTATAGTAATAAGAAATTTATAATAATTTTTAGAAAAACGAGCATTAAAATCAGTAATAGTTTCATCCCCATTCTTTTTAATATGAGTAAAAGCATTAATTAAGGAAGAAATCTCTGGCTTATTTGCCCATCTTTCAGTAAACTTCTCTTGGAACGAATCACATCCATCAATGGAGGCATCCGGAAGGGATTTGTACCATGTTCGTGCCTCCCCCTCAAGGGTCGACACAAACATCCTCATCGCAACATCGTCATGTTCCACCTCAAAATCATCCAACAATTTTGAAAAAGCAGCTAAGTGGTCCTCAACTGATTCTCCCAACCTTCCTGCAAACAAAGGTAAGCATTTAATCCATTTACGTGCAGGTAAGTCATGAGGATAATCTAGGAATGCAACAAAGTTTAGTGGGTCAAAAGCAGAAAATCTCCACCTTACTGGTGGCCTCACAGTTGCAGCCATATTGTTAATCTCATATAGAAACAAGCACACTTGCTACCCTACTACTAGCTCGGGATGGAAATAAAAAGAAAGACGAAGATGTTGAAGATTCACTTGTTAGAATATATTGGATGTGCTCGTTTAACCATAGACAATATAGCAATATTGTCACCCAACCATAGGCCGAAGCCACCCCCGAGCACCTTAACCTTGACAGAGAATCATTCCAGAAGCAAACCCTACACTGGATAGCCAAACAAAGGTGGCGCACCTTTCTCCGAGGATAGCGAACCAAAACAAGAGTAACAAGAGCTGATCAGAGAGTCCAAACCATAACCAAGAGAGAGTCCACGCCAAAACCGAAATCTACTAGTTGCAGCAGCTGCAACAGCAACTCTCCTCCACACTTGCGCACAAATTGGCCAATTGCAGTGCGCACAAGTGTTGCTTCTACAGTTCTGAGAATACTGACCAGAATGAAGACTGGCCTCCTGTATTTATACTAATTATGGCAGACTGCCTGGGCCGACTTCTCATTCTGGGTACTAATTGTTGAAATAATGTAACTGCAAAGTGTATTCTTATCATTATTTGATATATTCTTCATTGGAATTTGGATCAATCCCCATTGTGGATTGATCATGTCGGCTATTGTAAAAGGACCAAATCCCCTTTTGCGGATTGGTCATAATGTAATTGTAATAGGCAGAAAGAGAAGTCGGCCCCAAAATATATTAAAGAAACCCCGAAATATAATAAAGGTGGTTATAACCACCCAGAAGAAGAAGTTGGCCCTGCCAATGAAAATACACTTCCACACGTGCCAGACTTGTATAAATAAGGAGGCTAGCGCTTCACTTAGACACACACTCACTTGTTCATTGAGAGACAAGTTTCGGAGCTGCAGTTGGAGAAGAGAGAGAGAGAGAGAGAGAGAGAGAGAGAGAGAGAGGCGCATCTTTGGGAGAGGACATTCTATACTTGTTTGAGTTATCTCTTGGCATTGTATTGGCTATCTATATTAAGGAAGTTTTGCTGGGTTTTCTTCCCCTAGAGGGTTTCCCAGGATAAATGTTGTGTCTCTTGTGATTGTGTATTTCTCAATGATCTTGTCTTATTTTGCTGTTATCTATTGAAATGCAAAGAACTATAATAATGGCTTAAACATTAACATAGTATTAGAGCCAAGCTAAAGAGAGCATCTTTCACAAGAGAAAAGTGAAAAACGTCACTGTTGTCGTACATGCAAATTAGGGTTTTTTGTTGGAGAGGTATTTCAGCCCTAAAACCATCTAGAAAAGTGTGCCCTCCCCCAAGGATCATTTTGGCACCTTCAGCGCACTTTTTCAGTGGCTAGATCTCCCGAAAAGTGAAACCCTTGTTTCACAAAGTACCAGAAAACCAGAGTACCGGAATTACCAGAAGTACCAGAGTACCAGAAGCACTAGTCCAAAAATCCGCAGATCAAGTTTGAGGGGTTAAAAGTTGGATTTTCATAAATCTGACCACACCAGCTTACTTGCCTTAGCTCAACGTATCTATCCCCTAGATCAGAATTTCAAATTTTGAAGTTTGAAAAATTAGGGTTTCCTCATAAAACCCTAAGTTGCAATTGCAGTTGCAATCTCAGAACCAGATGCAGTATCAACTGCAGTTGCAGTATCAGTTGCAGTTGCAGTTGCAATCTCAGAACCAGTTGCAGTATCAGTTGCAGTTGCAGCCGTAGTACCAGTTGCAGTCACCCTTGAAGCTCTTAAAGAGTTGGTGATCATTGTCGTTGCTACCAAATGGTGCCTCTACCTGCAAATGCTATCAGAGGTATGTACTCACATATGTTTAAATGGTTAAACTTTAAAGAGTATTTGCAGGAGAAGGGATCTCTTGCCATAGATCCAAAAGGATCTTAAGATCCAACACATTCAGAGGAATGATGCAACCCAGGTGTGATTATTTTGATATGCATCCATTTGTTATATTGATCAATGTTGCATGTTGTAGCTATGACCATGATTCTAACCTTTTATGAGTCAAGGTATTAGATTCTAACTCACTACTCCCTATAATCCTCAACAAAACGGTGTAGCTGAACGAAAGAACAGAACGATAATGGAAGCTGTGAAGACTATGATCCATGATCAAGATCTTCCTATGTGCATATGGGTAGAAGCAGCAATGGCAGTTGTATATGTGCAGAACCGATTGTCCCATAGTGCACTTGGGCTCAAGACCCCGGAAGAGATGCTCACCGGAAAGAAGCCAGAGGCAAGCCATCTCAAAATATTTCGCTGCCCAGTATTTATTCATATACCGAAAGAGAAGAGAAACAAGCTGGAACCCTCAAGAAAGAAGGGAATATTTGTGGGATACTGTGAGGTCTCCAAGGCCTTCAGAATCTATATACTAGGTCACCGTCACATTGAGATCAACAGGGATGTGACCTTTGATTTAGATGCAGCGCTCAAGAAATCAAGAAGATGCCAGCTTGAAGAAGTATATGAAGAGGAACCCGTAATCCCCAGAACTACAGTGAGGGAGGTTCCCAGAGCCGCAGAACCAGTGAGGGAAATCATAACTTCCCCTGATGAGGAAATTCTAGAAGACCATGATATATCAAAAGTTCAAGAACCTCCTCAGATGACGATCCTCCGTAAAAGAAATCCTACTTGGGCAAGAGAGCTTATTCAAGATGGAAAGAAGTATGGTGTTCCCGAAGGAACTACGAGACAGGTGAAAAGACCAAAGCCGTTCTCCAGTTATACGACTTTGATGTGTGATCTTCTAGAGGAGTAGCCTACCTGCTTTGAAGAAGCCATTCAGAGGAAAGAATGGGCAGATGCCATGACAGAAGAATACCAATCCATAATAAAGAACGAAGTATGGGAAATAGTTCCCAAACCGAAGAGTAAACATGTGGTATCCTCCAAATGGCTCTTCAAAATAAAACATGCTGCTGATATTGAGAAGTATAAAGCAAGATTTGTTGCTCGTGGCTTTTCTCAAAAAGAAGGCATTGACTATGAAGAGACATTCGCTCCTGTAGCCAGATACACTTCGATCAGAACCATCATAGCCCTTGCAGCTAAGATGAAGTGGAAGTTACACCAGATGGACGTGAAGACAGCTTTCCTAAATGGTGTCATCGAAGAGGAAGTGTATATAGAGCAACCTCAAGGATTTGAAGTTGAAAACAGGAAGTCTCATGTCTGCAAATTGAAGAAAGCCTTATACGGATTGAAGCAAGCTCCTAGAGCTTGGTATGGCCGGATAGACAATTTCCTGACGAACTTGAGCTTTACCAAGAGTAAAGTAGATTCTAACCTCTACTTCAAGGTTATGAACGATGAGCCAGTAATATTACTGCTATATGTAGATGATGTATTCTTAACCGGAGAAGAAAAGCTCATCATTGAATGTAAGAAGAGACTTGCCTTAGAATTTGAAATGAAATACCTTGGCCTAATGCATTATTTCTTAGGTCTTGAGGTATGGCAGAGTCCAGAGAAGATCTTCCTTAACCAAGGGAAGTATGTAGTCGAAATCCTGAAGAGATTCGACATGTTGGAATGCAAGTCCATGAATACACCCATGGAAGCGAAGCTAAAGCTGCTGGTCGACACTTCGTCAGAATTGATTGATGCCACGCTGTACAAACAGATTATTGGATCGCTGATGTACCTGACAAACACCAGACCAGACATTTGTTTTGCCGTGAACACCTTGAGTCAGTTTCTGGTAGAACCCAAACATGTTCACCTAGTGGTTGCAAAACATGTGATGAGGTACCTTAAAGGTACAATAGATTGTGATCTCAGCTATGATGGAGATCATGATTTCACATTGAGTGGATATACTGATGCAAATTGGGCAAGAAGTGTTTCTGACAGGAAAAGCACTTTAGGGTGCTATTTCAGTTTGGGATCAGCCATGATCTCGTGGCAGAGTAGGAAGCAATCCAGCATTGCTCTCAGCACAGCAGAAGAAAAATACATTCTTGCATGTTCTGCCAGTTGGCTTCGAAAGTTGTTGACCGGTCTATTTGACCTAGAGATGGAAGCAACCACGATCCTATGTGACAACCAGAGCTGCATACAGATGACAGAGAATCCTGTATTCCATGACAGGTCGAAGCACATAGAGATCCGATATCATTACATCCATGACATGGTGCAGAGAGGAGCCATAAAGCTCCAGTACGTTAGCACGGATGAACAGGTTGTTGATGTGTTGACCAAGCCTCTATCTCGTGTAAAGTTTGAGCACTTTCGAGATAAGCTTGGTATAGTCCGAAAGGACCTTCCTCGAAAGGGGGAGTAGTTGTTGTGATGAGACATCTCTTGCTTCCAGCCTTATTGTTGTGACGTAAAGCAAGACGATGTGATGAGACTAGAACTGTGCTTCCAGCCTGACAACTGTGACATAAAGCCAGTCTAGTATCCTGCTTCCAGCTTGATTGCTGTGACGTAAAGCAGGACGAGTATCTTGCTTCTAGCTTTATTGTTGTGACATAAAGCAAGAAGATGTGATGAGACTAGTACTGTGCTTTCGGCTTGACAGCTATGACGTAAAGCCAGTCTAGTATCTTGCTTCCAACCTGATGGTTGTGACGTAAAGCAAGAAGATGAGATGAGACTAGTACTGTGCTTCCAGCTTGAGAAGTTGTGACGTAAAGCCAGTCTAGTATCTTGCTTCCAACTTGAGTGTTGTGACGTAAAGTAAGACGTTGAGATGAGACTAGTACTGTGCTTCCAGCTTGAGAAGTTGTGACGTAAAGCCAGTCTAGTATCTTGCTTCCAGCTTGAGTGTTGTGACGTAAAGCAAGACGTTGAGATGAGACTAGTACTGTGCTTCCAGCTTGAGAAGCTGTGACGTAAAGCCAGTCTAGTATCTTGCTTCCAGCTTGATTGTTGTGACGTAAAGCAAGACGAGTACTGAGCTTCCAGCTTAACAGCTGTGACATAAAGCCAGTCCTGTATTATGATGAGCCAGCCTCGTGTTGTGATGATGATGATGTATTAGTTTTATACTAATACATATCGATGCAGATGATGATTGCATTCCTTGACGATGTTGTCGATGAAGAAAACTTCCGATGATTTATAAATACGCCAGTCAATGTTCCAAGATGATACGCCAGTCGTCTGATGCTACTGTAGAATACCCTTCTTGTTAAGGGGGAGTGTTGAAATAATGTAACTGCAAAGTGTATTCTTATCATTATTTGATATATTATTCATTGGATCAATCCCCATTGTGGATTGATCATGTCGACTATTGTAAAAGGACCACATCCCCTTTTGCGGATTGGTCATAATGTAATTGTAATAGGCAGAAAGAGAAGTAGGCCCCAGAATATATTAAAGAAGCCCCGAAATATAATAAAGGTGGTTATAACCACCCAGAAGAAGAAGTCGGCCCTGCCAATGAAAACACACTCACTTGTTCATTGAGAGACAAGTTTCGGAGCTACAGTTGGAGAAGAGAGAGAGAGAGAGAGGCGCATCTTTTGGGAGAGGACATTCTGTACTTGTTTGAGTTATCTCTTGGCATTGTATTGGCTATCTATATAAAGGAAGTTTTGTTGGGTTTTCTTCACCTAGAGGGTTTCTTGGGATAAATTCTTTGTCTCTTGTGAATGTGTATTTCTCAATGATCTTGTCTTATGTTGTTGTTATCTATTGAAATGCAATCTTTGCTAGGTTCACATCCCTTGCAATCTTTGCTAGGTTCTTGGCGAAGGTACCTGTGGCTCTAGTGAAACAAGTGATCGGTCGATGTATCTCCAACTGATCACTCTCAGAAGGGACCATGCACTCAAGGCAATCAATCAAGCCATCTCTAACCTCCCTAGTCACATCTTCTCCAAGTTGTGCTCTATAATGGTACATTGGGTTCAAGAAATACCCAGCTGCATGTATAAGGCAATGGAGTTGATCGTTCCATCTACGATCAATGATGTCCCAAATAGGCCCATACTTGGTCACTCTATCCTTGTATGTTGCCCTTATTTGCTCCTTTGCCTGATCCATAGCCTCATAAATGTAACCCATGGCCAATTTTTCCCCATCCACTAGCCGCAACACCTTAACAAGTGGCTCGGCAATTTTCACAATTTCTGTTGCTTTTTTCCAAAATCTGGGATCATTAACTTTCTTTTTGGTGTCTTTGTCGTCTGGTCTGCGAGCCCACTGAGATTCATTCCATTCATCAGATGCAAACATCTTTTGAAAGTTACTTGATTGGGAAGCCATAGATTGCAATGTCAAGAAGTGAGTTGCAAATCTAGTGATGGCA